>DWDT01003422.1:0-12319 GCA_018245595.1 Microceris scylla | reverse complement strand
TCACCACCTATTCCATGGGACTTAACGTAACTGGTGAAACGTGGGAGTGTCCTGCATTCCTCTGCCTACCTCTTCGGAGATTACAGGCGTGAAGTTACGTTTTATCAAAATTTAAATAGTAGGTAATTAAATAAAACAAGGTACACAAGTTCGAAAAGTGTGTATAAAATTGAGTCACATAACAGTTTAAAATATTGTAACTCAACTACGAAATGAAAAAAATTCTCAGCTATCGATAGGTGGATTTACTTTTGCCGTAGATGATAAGTGAATATCATTTAAATTAACCACACACAATGCAATAATATATAGCAAGACATATTTCTGTGTAGCAAAAATGGTAAATAACATGGTTATTGCATAGTTAGTGACTGCAAAAATATTTATTGATATAGTATAATATTAATATTTATTCTTGCGCCGTTTGTGAATATCTTAAAATAATTCAATAGTATTCAAAGGGTGAATTTGAATGTGAATACTATAATAGATACAATAACTTTATAAGGTAAACCTGTTAGAATCAAAACCAAATCTTGCCGATGGGTAATTTAAATCACTATGTTAATTATTCAAGTTGTTAGTTTGAACGGAAACCAAAATGTTAATTCCTTATTTCTCGTTCGCTTCTCGACATAAAATCAAATCAGCGCAAGAAACACTCGCTAATTACACAAACGTATCTGTGTTTGTACAATTTGCGTTGAAAACACAACGTTGTTTCTATTGCGAAAGCGTTTTCTTATGTGCGAATATGTATTACCTACATTTTCTATGTTACGTAGGTACCTATGTATATATCTTTGTAATCAAGTTTTCATAACATAAAAAATAACGAGGCAACTTGACATCACATACCTACTGGATTTATGCCGGACATAAAAAAATATATCAGTGAGTCCCAGATAAAAGACAGTATTTTGGCATTTTTGACAGATCGATTCGCAATACGCCGTTCACTGTATCAAAATGTTAGTTCATTCGCTTGAACACGCACTCAGTTACTAACGTAGTCCACTTACTCGGTATTATACCTGCAGATAGGTATATAACGATATTTATGTTCAGAAACATTATATACTATATATATTGAAGGAAATAAATCACTACAAATAATTGATTAAATGTTTCGAAAATATCTTCCTTAGATTCCTCATCATGTAATAATACTACCTGTTTTGCGTGTAATACGTGGCATCCTTATGAATGCCACAATAGATTTGTCGATATTTTTATAACATATTCATTCAAGACTACGTACTTAGGAAAACCTGTATTATGAGTTTAATCAGAATTTGTGATTTGTTTAATAATAACGTAAATTATCTGTATTTAAAATTAGTATCTTCTTAATATAATATGTACACATGCTATTAACAGGCGAAATATGGAGACTAAGATGATAACATCTATAGAGAAAATATTTGTCGACATTTATAATAAAAACATTTTCTCGATCCCACACGATATAATATAGCCAATGGGCATCACACTATGCTGCTATATAAAGAAACAGATTCTTAAGCGATTGATTCTGTGCAGCCGTGGGATTACGTAGGTACTTCGATCAAATCTGAAATGTTTTAAAGCTAGGTCAACAGTATTTTTAGTAGACGAGATTTTTATGTCGACTGATGAATGTAGGAGAATCAAATAAGTAAATAAGGATCGACGTGGTCAGAATTCTTAATCCCTGCCTACTTCTACGGAAAGTAGACATGGAAATTTCTAAACATCTTTGTATACATTTCAACTCGAGTTTCTATTTTAAAATTATTTATTGTTAGTTATATCATGGCCCAAGAATGTAAGATATCAAAATAATAATAAATACAATATATTGACTAGAACTAAGCATACCATGATTTCAAGAACGGATCAGAGCATGATTAATTGAGATGTTTGTATAAGCATATAGTCCTGGAAACTTTTAAATCCATAAGAGCATTAATTTACCATAATGCTAACGTTTTAACAATCGTTTGATTGAAATAATTATTTCAAGTTACACCAATACCTATAATTTAAAATGTTCTAATAGTAAACATTTTCTTGTGAATGATAAAATCCACGTACGTAACAACGCGCTTATAATCCCCAAAATGGTCCGTAGAGGAATGTAGTACACTCCCACGATTCACCTGTCACGGTTACATCCTATGGAATAAGTAGTGAGTATAATGCCGACTCGAAGAAGAAGAAGAAGAATGCCGTACATCGAGCACTGATCGAAACTCAGAGTAGTGACTCCAGTATGAATAGAAAATATAAATTTAAAAAATCCAATAGTAATCGGCCCGGGATTTAAACCCAGGACCTCCCGATCGGTAGTCGCGCTTGTAACCACTCGATCAACGAAGTGGTCAGAATGAATATTTAGTTATTTCTTAAGAAACATCGCAATTATATTAACAGTTAAATCATAATAATAATATAACTTTGAAATGAAAATAAATTATAAGTATGTGTATAATAGGATGATGATGATGATGATGACGACGACGACGACGACGACGACGACGACGACGACGACGACGACGACGAGATAATAACAACCTTAAATAACAATTCATTAGTCATTTATGAATGTTAACATACTGCTTAAAAAGCCGTCCATACACAATGTTATCTATTGTGAGGTATTATGAGATAAAATATCAAAATACCCGAATGGTATGTAGGAGAGTGAGGAATAGGTCATTATAAAACACTTACTAGTAAATATGTACAAGTAATGATCAAGTTTGCCTGTTCAAAGCTTTACTGAACTACGGGTAATTATAAAAGTGTCCATTATAAGACTGAATAGATACCATTTCCTTCATAAAAGATTATTTAAGGCCATACAGTATCCTCATAACTTATCTATTATATTTCTACATATCTACATTGACAATTGACAACTATGACAAAGACAGTTGTCATTTGTGACAGCTTTCAACGCGGAAGGCAACAGCTTTAGCCAGAAGTCAGAACGGTCAGGAAGTGATGACATTGACACTGTTGTTTACCGAATATCTTCCGCCCACATGAATTTCCCGTTAGAAATAGAAAATTAAATCATACTCTCATAATCAAACATACAGTATATCACCGCCAGGAACCCTACTATCACATCAGAATGTCTCATCAAACCGGGATACAAGGTATGTAAATAGATATATCTGTTTTCCATTTAAGTAACTTTAAAGAAATTATCAGTAAATGTTATCAGATAAATTAAACAAATCGTAAAACATAAAATAATTTTACAAATATATAAACAAAGTACAGTTCTCATACTCAGTTGGACTATGAGAAGAAAAGCTAAAAATAAATCAATCAATATGATATATTTCACGCTCTCAATATGTGTAATGATGATGTATGATATTTTAAATAGCAAATCATCTTATATTTTTTTCACTAACTTGATATGTGCTTTTATACTCAACTATTCTTTAAGCACATTGTTGAATTTTATCCCGAATTTGATAGATACATCTTTAAAAGGACAATATGTTTCAATTAAGTACATATTCACCCAATATTACCTCACTGGTCTCAGCTTTGCGTTGGCAGACCTTATAACTCTTCCATAGTTGGTAGAAATCAATATAGTTCATACAATTTAATTCTTTATTTGCCATATTAGTGCTTACAGATCTACCATATGAAGCCTTCTGTTTGTAGGATTATTTATTAATCTATTTAAATTTCTTATTAATTACAGCTATTTATTTTTTTATTACATCTTATTTCTTTTTTATTACAGCAAATGCAGAACTGAAAAAATACTTTGGCAAATGCAGAGATGGGAAAATAAGAGTTTTAAAAATTAGCATTGAAAATGGTGAGATATTATTCTGATCATTTATATGTCTATAGTCTAGCAGTGATAGCCTAGTGGATAAGAATTCAGGGGTGCAGCATTCAAATCCATGGCGCCAACCTCTTTACAAAAGTGTGTTTTAAATTTAAATATCACTTGCTAATGGTGAAGGAAAACATTGTGAGGATATCTACACATCTTAGAAAATTTTTCTAAGGTATGTGAAGTCTGCCAATCCACACTTGGCCAGCATGGCATACTATGGCCTTAACCCACTCAATATGAGAGGACACCCATATTCCAATAGTGGAATTATAATGGGTCAATTATTTATATGTCTTCTAATGGTGTCATCAATCCTTTTCATTGTGATACTGTTGGACATGGGTCTACCCTCAAAGTGAAAAGGGTTAAGTTATGTCTGCAGACTTAAATATAACTTGAATGTTGGAGCTGGAGTGAAACCACAATATCCACTTGATTATGTAGTGACTTGTTAACATATTTTTATCAATCTCTGTAATTATAGCTAAATGCATTCATAAGATTAGATTAGAAATATTACAGATAAATCATAGTTTTATGATGGTTATTTTTTATATTGAACACTTAATTCTTCTTTAGTAATATTACGTTTGAAATCCCTGAAGGGGTAAGCAGAGGAGTGCTACACTCCCACATTTTACCAGTTACATTTATGTACCATGGAATAGGTGGTGAGTCTATTGCCATACACCGGGCATGGATCCAGACTCCAAGACATTACTAGGAATTCCAAATTAGAAAAATCCAATAGTACCCGACCTGGGATTAGAACACAGGATGTCCCGATCGGCAGTTGTGCTTGCAACCACTCAACCAAACCGGCAGTCAGTTAATTTTTCTTTAACTCTATGTAATGTGAAACTGAAAGATGGTGACTTACATATAATATTTAGTTTTGAAATGGGTTATAAAAAATTCCATTATCATGTTGACTGACAACATAGTCAAAGCTATTCAGAACCTGATTACCATATTGAGCTATGTAAAAAATATTGGTTCCTTAAATTTTTACCAAACTTTGTTTGCTTTATTATATAGATTATATATAAACATAAATACTTACTTCATAAAAACAATTTTTTCCTGCTTAATTTGAAGATTTTAAGTGTCATCCAACATTGTCCACCATGGCCCAAACAAGACAGTAAGCTTTTTCATACTGGCAGGTAACACATTAAACATTGTAACTTTAACATGTTACCTGATTTTTGTATGGGACTTGTTTTAAGTTCAACTTCAAGTGACTTGTTTTAGAAAACTAATTGATTTAATGGAGCTTATTATTTTCATATAGTGGTCTGTAATTTGTCCTTAACATTTGATTTGAATGGAGATAACAAAATATTATTAATTTAAAATTCTGCCATGTTATGTATTATATGACTCACATCTTATGTGAAGCATGTTTGCCACTGAGAAAAATTAACTATATTATTGTGTCAGTTTATAATAGTATTCTAATATAAATATTACAGAAGAGCTGACATTAGCCAAACAGCAGCCAGTGAAGGGCACATGGGAACAAGATTTTGATAAATATGTGCCATCACTGATTGTTGAAGATATACCTTGCTATATACTATACAGGTAAGCTATAAAAATATAATTGCTACTTACAATATACATCATTACACCACATCTGTACTTCCTCGAAGTAGTAAACAGAGGCATGTAGTACACTCCCAGTATTCTCCTGTGATGTTATATGTCACACCATGAAATAGAGGGTGAGCCTATAAATATGCACTAGGCATATATCTAGACCTCAAGGTACTACTAGAAATTTCAAGTTAGAACTATCTAACAGTCACACTTGCAACCATTCATCCAATGAGGCTGAAATTTACTGACAATAGCTTTCCTTAAAACATAATTGCAATTACTCACTACCAATATGTCATTTAAACAATTGTTAGGAAAACACATGTATTTACTAAAATATTAGATTGAATAACTGACGAGACAGAATTGGTTTTAAATAATTGAAGTGTTTATTTATATTAATACAAGATTGAATAACTGACAAGACAGAATTGGTTTTAAATAATTGAAGTGTTCATTTATATTAATTAATACAAGTGTCAGTGTTTATTGTAGGGCATTAAAATTATATGACAGAAACTGTGTTCTGAAATAATTTACCTTATAAAGTCTGTGCAAACTTAAAGTTAAGTCATTTTAATAGTAAGAGTATTATAAATATACTTCAGTAGCATAGGTACTTTGATTTATATCGATTTAACGAGGGAACTTAATTATCCACAGGTTTGATTCAACCAACTCCTTAGGTCATGAATGGTTACTACTGAGCTGGTCACCTGACAATGCGGCAGTCAGGCACAAAATGTTGTATGCTTCTACCAAGGCCACACTGAAACAGGAGTTTGGTTCCGCTCATATTAAAGATGAGATGCATGCTACATCTAAGGTGCTACAAATGAAATATTTATATCAGACCAAAATGAACACTGTTATGTTATAATATGACAATGTGATATACTATACCAAAAGAACTACTATTGCTTTTTAATAGTGTTGGAGTTAATATTTTTAGTCTATGTATTAAATTCTTCTAGAAAAATTAAATAAAAATGGGCTGTGTGTAATTTCTAGAGTGCTAGATATGGGTGGCTAGTCCACTGCCATCTGAGCTGCTTACTTATATGAATAGTCTTGTTCCTTACCTCATTAAGTGACTTTGAATGGATATACTTAATAAAACTAATTCATTATTTTCTTGGTTACTTATATGACAATTTTTTTTTCTATTTATATGTAAAAAAAATTCTGTTTTTCCTCTAATTAAAGATTTTCTTTATTCTCAAATGTTTAGAGAACCTTAAAATATTTAGAGTATGAATTTTACCTTTTCAGGATGAGATGTGTCTAAAGGGCTACAAAGCACATTTGACCGGAGTGAATGCACCAGCGCCTCTGACAGATAGGGAAGAAGCATTAAAAGAACTACAGCAAAGTGAACATGAACCTAATTATGGCACTGATTCCAGGTAACACACCTACAGAATATAGTTTTTAAAACATTTATGTATTAGCTATCATCTGCCTGATGGGAGCTAGCATGACTGCCGAAGGAGAGGTCCTGGGTTCCATCCTTGAGTTGCTCACTATTGGGTTTATATAATTTGAAATTCCCAGTAGTGGTTCAGCCTGGAGCCCAGCAGTGGCTCAGTTTGGCAATGGTATGGTATGGCAATTACTCCCTGGTAGGACATATTCTTTCAGGGTAATAAAACATACAAAAATAAACTAGAATTGACTATATTCATCTAATAGACTGAAGTGAACTCCCATGATATATGTTATAAAATCATCCATTCAAAAACTCCACTTCCCATAACATGTAAATTGACATTCAATTGGGATGTACATGCATTCTATTGCATATTATTTTTGTTTGTACATTAAATTGTACAACAGTTCAAAAATTCATGTGTAAAAACAATGCATGCATCCATACTTTTATTTACATTTATTGATATTTTTACAGACAATCAACAATGGGTGGAGTCGCTTTTCCCATCACAGAAACAGCAAAACAGGGTATAATTGATCTCCAACGTGGTTCCTACAATTACTTACAATTTAAAATAGGTAATAAAATTGTTTTAACAGTGACAGTGTAGTGCTTTAAAATTTAGCCTCCTATTCTGGAGATCCTAGGTTCAAACCATAGAGTGCACTTCTAAACAAAAACTGGGTTATTTATTATTAAATATTCCTTGAAAAATAAAAGAAAACATCATAAGGAAATCCTTGAAGTTCCTTAAACCTTAGCTCTAAAGTTTGAGAAGTCTTTCACCCCATACTTAGCCAGCCTGGCAGACCTGTCCTTTCACCATCATCATTGTCGGCCTACTCCCGTCCACTGCTGAATATAAGTTTTTCCAATAGTACACTACAGGGCTCAATCTTCAAGCTCTTGAAATCTAACCGTTGACAACCACTTCACTTTATACTATAGCTTTAACCATTCTTATTTTAAAAGGAGACCTGGGTCCATCAGTGGGACTATAATTGGGTTGAAGATGATTATGAATTATATTTTATTGCTACATATGTATCTGTAACTGTAGATTGCTATTTAATTAGTGTCTCTAAGTAAATTTATCCAATTTGTGTTCATGTATTATGGAAGTTCCAGTAAGAAGCCAGATATAGTATTGGGGCGAAACAGCTATTACAAATTAATGTGAGAAAGTGAGAGGAGAAGCAATAGATATAGTTTAATTCTTATTGTTTCTTTTGTAGATCTTGAAGAAGAACAAATTCATCTATCAAAAGCAGCGGTTATAACACTTATCCAGTTACCTGAACAAGTGCCAACTGACCAGGCCAGGTACCATCTGTACATCTTCTCACACACACATGAAGGAGACCATATGGAAAGTATTGGTAAGAATGTCGAGATGACTTTTAGAGTCATCTCCAAATACTTTATAATAGTTACTTTAATATGAAGATACTTGTTTAACAAAGTTATTATTAATTATATACCATTGGAATTTGATAGCGAATGATATAACATTGACCAACTCTTTCTATATTAAAACATTTATAAAGTGTGAAGTCCATAAATTTCTGCTTTTACAACCATCAAGTTTTTAGTACTATTTCCATGTGAGTTTTGGTTGGCCTGGCAGTTGAGATAACTTATAAATGCCTAAGGTTCAGTAATATAAGTAAACACATATTGTCATGGTATTTGTATTGTATCTTTTCTCTTATGTCAGTGTTCATATACTCAATGCCGGGATATAACTGCAGCATTAAAGAGAGGATGATGTACTCAAGTTGTAAAGGACAGTTTTTGGACATCATTGAAAAGATGGGAGTTGAAATCGCTAAAAGAGTAAGTACTAAAAGAATAATAAAGTGTAATCTGTCATTCTGAATTTTTTTTAAAAATTGAGTCATTTATTGTTTGGAGGATATATTATGATGGCATATCCCTATCATTTTATTTTTGGAAATTATTGATTATTTTTTTCAAGTTGCCTAGTATTGATTTGAAAAGAAAGTTTGTTTTCTTCTTGGAACAGCTGGAAATTGATGATGGCAAAGAACTTACAGAAGAGTTTTTGTATGACGAAATTCATCCGAAGAGAAATTTACACAGGCCCGCCTTCGCTAAACCAAAGGGCCCGCCAAATAGAGGTGCTAAAAGAATTACCAAGGCGCAATCCACTCAATAATCATGTATTGTGTAAGGAAATTATACTATTGACTATAATTTTTATCAATATTGGATAGTAAATTATGTAAGTGATTACATGTCGTCACCGTGAGAAATATAATAGTTTTCTATGTCACTATTTCTTAAGAAACTCAGGTCTTCTATATTGTTCTTAAAATTTTTTAGCTCTTTCGATTTGTTATAGTTTTTTCTAAATGATATTACTATTAATATTGGTACTATATCTGTACTGTTATTTAAAATTTTAGCTTTTTGTTTAATTTGTTATAAATTATATTACTATTAATGTTCGTATCAGTTTTCTAGATACTATCCATACCAAATTCATTAATTAATGTTTAAAAGGCAGAAGCCTTGCCATAGTATCTTTTTGATCATATCTAACAAAGTATACCTGAATGTTCTACTTCATACTACATGCTGATTGTGTATTTTATAGAAGTTATCTTGATATATCATTATGATTTCATAATCGCCATGCATATTGTTTATAAGACAATGGTGATTATTAATATTTTACACCAACCATGTAAAAGGCTGCAGATTCGCCGATGAACCTTGCTGAAGATTTAAATGGGTATCCAAGCTGTTCAACTCTTTTTATACAAACCTACATGCCTTTTCTCACTCACAAGCAGAACCACGACTTTTCTTGTGTTTAATATGTCAAGAAATATATGAAATATGCCGGCATGTTTGGACAAAGCTTTTGGTGCGTAAGAGACTCGTGCCAGACCTGTGGAAAAATCCCCTCCGGGTAGCATCTGTCTATGAATAACTTCGAGAGTTATTAAAAGCAATAACTTACAATATATTCTGTACTGTACAATAATATAAGTGTTAAATGTAGAAACAAATTACATGTTAATGAAATATACATATGTATTGATGCTCTATCAATCTTTATGATAAAGCTATCAGTTAAATTATATGAACTGTTGCTAATTATGTATACAACTGACAGTATTATAAACAATTTTCAAAATAATCACTGTTATTTACTGCACCATGCAATTAGTAGTGAGAACTATTTATATAAGACTATGATGCGTAATAAGATGATGTAAGTAATCATTATAACAAATGAAGGCAAGTTTTAAATTGTTTAATTCAAATTTTGAAAATGTAAGTGATTTAAAGATTCCATTATTGTTAATATTTGTAACAATACATAATTTCTAATTATGTACCATACTGATTGTATGATTTTTATCTTTATTACAATTTTGAATTATTTGTGCGCCAATTATGTCATATAAACTACTTGAGAGGGTAATTAAGTTTAAAGTTCGGTAAATGTGATTTGGTTTCGGAAATTTGTGCAATATTATAATTTTAAAAATTCTACATCATCTTTTGTACTGATAAAATACGGTAGCGTCTGATACTTTGATGTATTCAAATTACGTGTATATGACTTAGCGATACAAATAGATAGTAATTTTCAAGTATTATTTTATACAATGAAAGTATGAAAATGTTTGCAAAAATATTGTCTACTTTTATAGCAAATAACTTTTATTTGCACTTTCGTGTTTCATTTTAAGTCCCAACTGTTATTGGCTGTATCCGTTCTCAGTCAGAGCTTCGGTAATATGGTTGGATGGTCGGATTAGATATGGTACTTTCAGGCCACTTAACATCAGATGAACGTTTTATTATGAAATTATTGCCTTGACTGATTTTATTGGCAAAAATTAATTTTGTTAAGCGTCAACCTCGTGCTGAAAGGAGGGTTCAGGCCCCTAATACATACCTTTCAATGTTATACAACAATTGACCAGCTTACAAGGTAAAGGTTAACATCATATAGGCACCAGCGCACTTGAAGCTTCTCCATATTATGTTTGGAAACATCAAAAATCAGCCAAGATTCAGTCTTCATCATAAACCTTTCAAAGTAAGATTGAAGAACAACTCATATTAGAACAGCAAATGTATAATGATAAGATGTTATGTATATTTTTATATTCTTGCCCTTTAATTATATGTATAAAAAATGCAGTTAAATGAGTCCCTTAAGTGTATGGAATAAATAATACGAAAATTATATAATAGCATTTTCAGTTCGAAGGTAGAGAACTTTGGATTTAATTATTAGTCCTTATCTTTAATAAGCACAAAATGTGAAAATATTTTAAATTTTTGTGTACCGATATTTCATACACTGTTTAATTAAATATTTTTGTCAATAAATTGCTTTTATTAACCAAGACTTTTTTTTTACGATAATAAGATACTGTGCATTACACTATATTTTAAAAGCAGGAAATTCACTTTAAAAAGTGGGTCAAAATATTTTAACTAAATCTTATATTATCAATAAAACTTTAATACAATATCTGTGTCTCTACATATCTGCTTTTTAAACTGGGGATACATCAATTATTTTAAAGATTAAACAAATGTTCCCAACAAATCAGACGCCAATTAACAATTATGTGACAGCACTAAAATCAACTTTGTATTAATTTGCTACTAAGAAAACACCTTCCTTGACTATCCCATGTATTTTTTAACTTAAATATCAACATAATACATTTCTCATTTACAACTATTACAGTGGCAAAAAAATTGACTGTGTTAATCTAAGTGATTGTGTTACGATAAGCAACTATGTTAATCTACATAGTTACTTAAATAGCAAAATTTCAGATTTTCTATTTTCAAATCATTTCAAATCTTCTACTTTCTGTATTCCTTTCTCCTGCACTATATGGTCATGATGCTTCGTTACACTGTCATGTTTTTCTGTAGCTGATTTCTCCCAAGCTTGGTTATACTGGTCCACTCTGAAATACAAAAAGCTAAATTAAAATTTCTCCTGCAAATTATATGGTATGTGGGTTTCAGTTCTTGCTTTATTCTACTTTTTTTGATAACATGGCTCTTTGATATCATGGGCTAAATTAAATTTAAGAAAATCACAAACAAAAAATTAATGTTTACATCAGAATGTAGAACCATCCTTAACATTTATCGTTATTACTAAGTGTTTGATAATTAGACATGTTTTTTATTTGTTGTATTGATATTATATTTCCTCATGAAATTAAATTTTAAATTTCTTAGACTAAATAAAATTTTTAACCATAATAGTTGTTATCCTGGTATATTATAATAGAATCACCACCTATTCCACGGTGGGACATAAACGTAACTGGTAAAATGTGGGAGTGTACAACACTCCTCTGCCTACCTCTTCAGGGATTAAAGTGTGATGTTACATTAATATGCATTTTTCATAA
>DWDT01003421.1:0-12319 GCA_018245595.1 Microceris scylla | reverse complement strand
CTACCGCGCAAGGGACTTGGCGTGAAGATATGTATGTATGTATGTAACGCCTTATCCAAAATAAACGCTTTGCTCATACTCAATGTGTTCTTTGTTTCGCTGTGCTTTGTCCGTGGTCAGCTGTATCTCAAAGTATTATTTATGTCAAACTTCTTGGACGTTGATAATAACATTGATTCGAAAACAGTAAAGTTATTGAATATCTTCATCATCATCATTAATTTTCAGCTTTTCGTATCCAACCACTTCCAGCCACGGCGTATATCGTAGTCACCTACTTAGGTCATTATATTAAACAACAAAATAAGTACCGATTTAGGTATTTTAGGTAAGTCAACAGTTAGGAGATGTTACTTGTTATAGATACTTGGGGTAGTGATACAAGGTAATGGTAAATATAGCTGCATAATAATACTATTAGACACAGTTGACTTGCAGCTGATACTCCATTATAATATCCAGAGCTACAGCCCACTGTTCACACTATAACTCGGAATAAAAATAGTTACATACATATCTTGACGCCAAGTGTCTCACGGGATAGACAGGAGCGCGGAGTTCCAAATATCCATGTGTAAGGACATGAGACCAGGAATTAAAAGTATATATATTTTTAATTAATATTATCATATTATGTTGTTATCAAGTCACAAATGGCAGCTTAAAAACAACTATGTATGAAAAATGACATATTACAATTTGTTTTATAAGAAAAATTTAAGTTAAATGAACGTGTTTACAAGACACCGGTTTTTAATTACGAGTATTATCACCTAATTACGACAGTACACAAACAAGGAACAATGAATATTTAAATCGACGAAAGCGTCGTGTCTAAGGTGTGCGTTGCTGCCTGTATTCAACTAATATTTGATAGGGATGTGCAATTACAATATAATTTGCATGTAACATGCTCTGAGGAACAAGATGGACATTTCCCGCGCTGCATAGTAATATAATATTGACAGACACATAAGTAATATTTGTCGGTTTTCTTTGCTCTTTGTATGCGAAGGTGCCAGCGCGACCAGAAGTTTGTAAGCATTTCTGAGCCCGCGCAACAAATTTTAATATTGCTTACTGATAATTCAAACTGATTTGATTTTTTAGCAATTTTGAGTCACGTACTTTTTTAAAAGGTAACGTCACACCTGTAATCACCGAAAAGGTAAGTAGAGAAGTGTAGTCCTCGTCTCATAAGTTACTTTTACGTCTCACTGTGGAATAAGTGGTGAGCCTATTGCCATGCACTATTAGAAGTATATACTATTAGAAGTGTAGAATAAATGTACATACATATATACAAATATTCTTAATATGTAGTACAACTGCAACATGTTGCGCTGAGTAAATGTTTGCTATATATATCTAATATTAATATTTGAAACTGTTTACATACCTAAATTATTTTACAAAATGGCCGTCAAAATAAATCATGATCACCTGCTCCATATTCCGCGCGTAATAAAATATTAAACTGGCTCTTAAAGCTAGCACGACGATATTCTTAACATAAGTGCTTCTGAATATTGTAATCTTAGTAGCGTCTCGGCGTTTGCTTTGATACGTTTGAATATCACACATAAATTGTATGAAAAGTCAATAATAATTTCATGCGTTTTCATTAACACGCATGTCTATGTAATAATTACGCACGCATGTCTATGAATTAACATCATCCATTATTACAGACTTTCATCTTATATTCTTCATCTTTTATTAGTCGGATAGACAGAAATTCATATATTATTTTAACATAATTTTCATAGAGACAGTTAAATACGAAGAGCTGAAGATCGAGCTCATTGGCGTGCTATATGTCCTGGCCTATGTTCAGCAGTGGTCAGAGGTGGTTCATATTTTTATAATACACTGGTTTATCATGATAATATTGTTTCGACAGGCTCTTACGAAGGTGGCTAGAGAGCACCTATGTATATCGATATCAGCGTTATGTCAAAATTTGGATAATTGTCTTTTACATCTGAGATTTTAAAATATTACGTTCATCAACGTAAAGCAAAAACTTTGTACCCCTTTTACGAAAATTGCGCGGACGGAGGAATATGAAATTTGAACACCTATATTTTATATAGAGAAGGAGTGTAGAATGCTAATATGTATGTGTAATATGCATTACAAATACCTCACATTGAATTAAATAAACCATTTATTAATTACGTTCCCGTTGCCAATACTAGACATGAGACGAATTGTTATAAATAAGTAGTATAGAGAAAAGATTTATAAAAGCGTCGTCTTTGACATTAGAACCTAGACAACGCTCCAACTGATTATTTTATGATTTCCGATCGAATTTCAAATGCTACCGGGGCACTAGTTTTAGTAAATAAGTGAGCACAAACTAATATAAAAAGCTATGCATATTTAAAAATATATCGATTTAGAAAGGGCATGTTAACACCATTTATTTCAAACATAATATATTGTGATTATACTCATATTTGTCGCATGGCATAACTTGATACTTAACAAAATAACAGTTAAATAAAATATTATACTTGTCTATCATCAACCGTTCTATCATTCTTATGTTAGACACGCGTCTCTCGGATTGACAAGGGTTAATGAAGTGATCTACACCAGTCAAGTCCGGGTTAACAGACTTCAGACGTTCTAGAGAATATAGTGGAGAAACACGAGGTGCCTGAATTTCTTTACGATATTTTCATCATCAATCATCATCAGCATTTCGTCGTCCCATTGTTCCCTTCGGTATAAGAAAGGTTAAGTTACATTTGCCACGATGTCCAAGTGCGGGTTGGTTGATGATGTTTTGTTTTGCTAATACAAGGAGTAAATTTAAATCTTGAGATTATTAGGGATATTTGCCTGGACTTGAACCTTGTACAGCCTCTACATAAAATATATTGGAACCGTTAACTCACCCAATAACATTAATCTCCACATTTCTCGAATCCTATTCATAGTCACAACAACACAGACTTGCACCAATAGTCTTAATCATTCATACTATTTACTTTTTTTAAATATTTCGTTTATTTTCGAAATATGCAAGTAAACATCAATCATAGATAAGAATGATATTTAATAAAAATAATGCACATTTTGAGTTCACGGTGGCGTTGGTCCAAATGGTGAATTTTCGAAACGCACGGAGTATAAGCCCGCCCTACCATCAGACGTATCTGGGACAAAGCATTTCATTCTGATACCATTAACACTATCACACAATGGCTTCGGTTATATCAGTAATCTCGTATACAAAAGCGATTGATGTGTATATGTTTAAAATGTAAAATTTTAATATCGTTCAGTGAAAGTATATAGAAATACTTATATAATAAATGTTGACTGTCGTGTTAGCCGAGTGGTTGCAAGTGTGACTTCCCATTGAGGTCCATCTCCGAGTCGTATATTTGATTTTTTTCCCTTGAAATTCCCAATAGTGGCGTCGAATAGTGGTGTCGAATCGAGTCCTAATAGTGGTGTATGGAAATAGGCTCACCTATAACATATTCCATAGTGGTCAGTAGACGTGACTGATGAAACGCAGGATTTTACTACACTCTTCTGCCTACCTGTTTGGGAATTACAGGTGTAATAATTATTATGTTATACTACTTATATATTTTTAGAATTTTTGTCTGGAACAAAACACAGCATATGTAGCATACTTACTAGCTCTTGGATTATTTATTGACTAATAAAACTAAGGTGTAAAGACTAGTTCATAATAATATATTGTTTCGTTAGACAAAGATATTTCAATAGATCAATCGGTGCATAAATTGTCTAAAATTTATAAACAAGCTTGTACAGTGGGTATAATGTACAAACTTATAAGGACAACATGCTTTATAACTGAAAGATTCCAAGTAATAAAATACGTATAAAACTGTGGCCTTACCCGTTTAACCAACCGTGAAATATGAAGAGTTGAAAAATAGTTATAATGTGGGCTGGTTAGTTAGTTATAATATGTCGCAGGATCGATGTCTATTAGGGCAGATGAGTTCTGTAATGGAAACTGCGAATGGACAAGCGAAGTTACTGTGGAGCGCTCTAGAATCATTAATCCGATGACTTTAGAAGACTGGAAAATGTTGGATGAGATTAGCAAAGGACCGAAAATGTGGCACATTTGTCTTGATAATGAATTATAAAGTGTTAATGACACTTTTATTCAGAATTAGCGTGTGTTACAGTAAATCGAAAAAAATAATTAACTATAACGAGTTTGTTTATAAGCAGTCCTCTTGGGTATACAAATATTTAATTAATAATTAGATTTATTTAATTATGGCACTAAGTAAATGGGAACATTTAAAAGTTATCTATTTTACCATGGCTACGATTAACAATAAAAATATAGAGGTTATAGTCAAGTATGTTAATTAAAACTCATACGCTTAGACAGACGTCGCGGTTATGCAGTAAATGAGACACATTACAAAATAAAATGAAAATTACCAATCCCAGACAATTATCATTAAAAGTAAAAAATTGTGAGCGATCGAAACGAGCAGGTAAACGGGGTAGAAGGCGGCGCAAGACGTGATTGTCATGTGAACAGCGGGCAAAAAACGCCGTGAACCAATATCGCTGTTACACTAATGCAATTGTAGGTACCCGAGCTGCACTGAGCGTTCACCCGTTCTAGTACTGGGGTATCATACTTTGCTCCATATTATCTACATATATTCGTAATATCACGCCTGTGTTTCTCCGAAGAGGTTGAAAGAGGACTGGGTACTTTCACACATTTCACCAGGTAGGTTGTACGTCCGATAATGGAATAGAGGGCGAGCCTATGTACCGGGCACAAATTCAGACTCCGAGCTACATTTATGAATTTCAAGTTAGAAAAAACCGATAATATCCGACCCGTGAATCGAACCCAGGAACTTTGAGAGGTCCTGGTTCAACGGTCGCCTCGCTACATCTCGACCAATGAAGTTATCACCTATACAACTTTATATCGATGCAGTATAACTCTCCACAATGGGTGATATCATAACGTTAACTCAGTGTGAGCGCAGGATCATAATGAGATAATTACATAACGTCACTTAAGTGCTGTCACATGTTAAATAACGCTGTTAATGTTTCATTTAAAATGCTAGCTTTTGTAATCATTGTTTGGGTAAGGATAAAAAGTTTTTGGCATTTACACACATAGTAAGACATTTTTGGTTTCTATTTTCTCACGTTCGTTGTATCAAGTCAACACAGCACTGTATTTAGTGTGTACTTGTTGAAGAAACCATATAATAATTCATATATTTATTGATTTAATTTTAACGCATAACTAGTTTGTCCATAATTTTCATCAAAGACAAAAACGAAATAAATACTTTGACAGATGTCAGATCCTAATTTAAGCTTGATATTAGACTCTGTTCAAAAGTCGATCAGTCCTCAAAATTCGTCCAATCGTTCACTCAATTTATATAGAAAATCAAAATTAGTTCTGGCTTAGTTTTATTCGAAGTATCTACCGATTTATTTGGTTTCAATGTATAAGCCTTTTCATACTAGCGCCTCCTGAGTGTAGAATTTCAGGTAACGAACGCCCAACGCAGTGACGTTCCGATAACGTCACCTACATGTCGCGTGACCGCTAATATGTTGCCCCAGCGTTGGAAATGTACGTCATAAGCTAGAATCATCGCTTCCAGTCGGGATAGGTATAACAAATAAACTAACTTTCTTGAATCAAATATCAATGTTATGATGATAATTTGAAATCTTATCTCTGCATTCCGAAATTAAAGTAAAAGTAGCACTCGAAGTCTTTATTCAATTGTTTACTGTTCGCGCCTGACACTTTCTCAATCTTCACAAATGTAACATTGCGTCCACCATATCTAGGCGCATTAAAAACGTCGGTAGACGCGATGCTTCATAAGCTGACAATTATTGCACAGTCTCCTACCCTTTTTTCTTGTAACAAAAAAACTAGACCAGACCTCCATGCGAACGGACGCACGTTAACTACTTGCAAGTGTTTTAAATTAATTACTGGTGTTGTATTACTAAAAGTGAAGAAGAATAAAAATATTGTTAACCCTAATACGCTCCTTTTATTACGAGCACCAAGCTCCAGTGTACGTCTGTACATAATTGGCGACCGTGACAGGACTACATTGTGAAGGGAAGTCCGAAGATACGTAATTTCAAGGTCTAACTGGAATTGGTCAGCACAGCGCCGAAGCCAACAGTCGGTCAGCACCGCGCCGCACCCAGTCTTTGGAATATACAACAATCTGGAACAACTCGGAAGGAATTTAGCACCGCCGGACATTGACCACGTGTGCAAGGTCATTCCGCAGCGCAGCAGAATTATGCAGCTAAGTGCCTATCCTTAACTTGTCCCTCATCTTCCTATTAAACTCTTTTACTCTAATCAGATTCCTAAATGGCATTTCACTAGTGTAACCACGATCAAGGGTTAAAGGTTATAGTGTTACTCGTACGTACATATCAGTATTATTCGATTTTATTACTGATCTCATTTAATTAGATGGTCTCAATATCAACACGTCAATTTCGACGAATAATCCGGTTACACCCCGAGTTCTCTAAGCAGTTTTATCTATTCTCACGATAATTATTCACAATCACTTTCAGTACGCGTAGGTGGTTACGATATTATTGTTCAATCTAATATCTCTCTTCTTTAGTGTACTAGCACACAGAGGCTGCCGTGCCTTAATCCTTGGTTCCATTATATCATATTTCTGCCGAACATTCCAGGCTTGCCCGTTGCTTCCGTGCGTTATCGCGTCGACGCAGCAGCAACGCTACGTCGCCCGACGCGCGGCCAACGGCGTCGGTCTCCCGCGCGGCTGATAGCACCAACGAGGGGCGTGAGCGTATTTTTACTATTTTATAGTTTTAAAATTGAATTGCAGTTAAACTTACTTTCTTTTTCGGAAGAATACTCCAACATTGGATCCTATTAATATTACACACGAATCTTGATAAACAATATTTACCATGGGTTTAGGAGACGATGTCAAGAATTTAGCAGACTTGAATGTCAAGCGCAGCTCCGTCAAGGGCCAAGTTACAAAATTCAAAAACTATTTAGAAAAATTGTCTCATTGTGAAACTGTTACCGCTACACAGGAGGCGGAACTTACTTTAAGGCTAAGCAGAATTCAGTCTTTATCATCTAAATTTGATGACTTGCAGTGTCAAATTGAAATCTTAAACCCTACCAAGTTAGATGACGAACTAGAGGAACGAGAGAGCATTGAAGGGGAGTTTATAAGTAGTATTGTAACAGCTCAAAATTTATTACAGTTGCATAGTAAATGTGAAGGCATCCATGATTCGAGCTCTCATAATACAACACAGTGCGCTCTCGATCATAGTGAAATAGGTTTCAAGCTACCTTTGATACAAATAGCCAAATTTGACGGCTCATACTTTCGATGGATGGAATTTCGTGATACCTTCAGATCTTTAATTCATGAAAATAATAGAATTAGTTTAGTTAATAAGTTTCACTACTTACAATCATACTTAGAAGGTGAAGCAGCAAGAACTATTTCAAACTTAGAGGTATCTTCCGATAATTATAAGGAAGCTTGGAAATTGTTACTTGATCGTTATGATAACAAGCGGTTGTTGATTAGTCATCATTTAAGCGCATTGTTTGACATTAATGCAATAGCTAAAGAGTCGGAGAGATCATTGCGGTTCCTAGTTGACCACGTTTCAAAAAATTTACGCGCCCTGTCCAACTTAGGACAAGCGACTGAGCATTGGGATGTAATTACAATCCACTTAGTTGCTTCCAAATTGGACAGTCATACTTTTAGGAAATGGGAGGAACACCGTAATTCGATGAGCACTGAAACACCTACTCTTAAGGATTTTTTGAAATTTTTAAACGATCGAGCATCTGTACTAGAGTCATTACACCGTAATAATTCTAAGTCTGCTTGTGTCAAGCATCGTACAGAAGGTACTTCCAACAAGCCCGAGCAGAAACATATTAAGGTTAAATCGTATGCATACACTAATAACATTAATAACGACTCAAAATCTCATTCATCCTCATCAAATCTTTGTCCATCCTGTAGTTCTAAGGATCATAGGATATATGACTGTCCTTTATTCAACGCCAAGAGTATAAGCGAACGTATAACCGAGGCGACTAAATTAAAGTTGTGCCTTAATTGTTTGAGGTCTGGTCATTCCGCGTTTAACTGTCGCTTAGGACGTTGTCGCGAATGTAATAAGAAACACAATACAATGTTACATCTGCCTACTAATGCAGCCGCTTCTACATCCAGCTGCAGTAGTTCTTCCGAAACGCAGGCGAACTATATCCATCAAGGCACCAAATTAACTATTTTATCTACCGCCTTGATTGCAGTAGCCAATCCGAGTACTAATCAAGTTGAGACAGTACGTGCCCTACTAGACTGCGGAAGCCAATCTTCCTTTATAAGCTCAAACCTGAAACAACGGTTATCTTTAGAAGCTAAGAACATTAATGCTACAAAAATAATCGGTTTTGGCAACAATGATTCAGGAACAGTCACTAAATATTGCATTGCCCAAATAAAATCGAAGGTTTCTTCATTCACCATTACTTCCAACTTTTTTATAATGAAAGAATTGACAGGTACAGTACCCAATTCATTTATAAATATTAAATCTTTTAACATTCCAAATAATATTACTCTAGCAGATCCCAACTTTTATGAGCCTTGTTCTGTTGACGTACTCATAGGCTCCGATCTGTTTTGGGAGATAATAGGGTGTGAGCAGCAGTCATTAGGACCTAACCTTCCCAAATTGCATAATTCAAAATTGGGTTGGTTGATTGGCGGTCCCCTGCAACATAAACACCGCATAGGTAACATTAATTCTAATAACGTACTAGCAAATGTTTGTCACAATGGCAACATTGATTATAGTTTAACTAAATTTTGGGAGCTAGAAGAAATCCCATCAAAATCCTATTTAACTGAAAGCGAGCAGGCATGTGAAACACATTTTTTGGAAAACACTCGCCGCTTGGAAAACGGCAGATTTTCAGTGAAATTACCTCTTATCGACACACCTGATTGTTTAGGCGATTCCTACAACCAAGCTAAGAAAAGGTTTCGTAATTTAGAACGTAGGTTTAGGAAGCAGCCGGAAGTTAAGTCGCAGTACGTCCAGTTCATTCGGGAATATGCACATTTAGGCCATCTTTCCGAAATCTCATTACAAGGTTTGACATCTAGCTTATGCTATTTCTTGCCTCATCATCCAGTTTTTAAGCCGAACAGTGAGACGACAAAAATCAGGGTTGTTTTTGATGCATCCGCTCGCACGACCTCCGGCTTCAGTGTTAATGACATACAAATGACTGGACCTCAAGTTCAAGACTCACTTTTCTCTATATTGATTCGGGCACGGTTCTACAAGTACATTTTGGCGGGAGACGTTGAAAAACTATTTCGTCAAGTGTTAGTAGATGAATCCGACCGAAGATTGCAGCTGATACTATGGAGAGAAGCAGAGAGACAACCTCTCAAGGTTCTATGTTTAAATACTGTCACTTACGGTTTCGCAAGTGCCAGTTATTTGACCACGAGATGTCTTTGGCAGCTGGGGGAGGAGTGCGAGGATCCATTTATCAAAACCATAGTACAACATGACTTCTATGTAGATGATCTAATAACAGGCTGCAACTCTGAACCCGAACTAATGTATATACAAAGAGCCGTATCAGATGCATTAAAAGGGGGTTGCTTTAATTTAAGAAAATATAAATCAAATTCACCTCAAGTTCTTAATTCATGTTCTGAAAATTCTACAGATAATAACCTTATTATTAGTGAGAATTCAAATGCTCTTGGCTTAGGGTGGAATTGTAGCTCTGATACCTTGCACTATTCCTTTGATGTTCCCCCGCTCAATGATAAAATTACTAAGCGCTATATATTATCTACATCGTTTAAAATTTTCGACCCACTCGGTCTTGTTAGTCCCTGCATCATAATACCCAAACTAATAATACTGCAACTTTGGCTTGAAAAGGCTGGCTGGGATGAATCTGTCTCTAGTGAAATAGAAAACTCTTGGCGAAAATTTGCTAACAATTTATTTCATATATCCCTCATTAACTTACCCAGACATATTCTATGTGATGCGCCTGTCTTGACGGAAATACATACCTTCAGCGACGCATCCCAAAGGGCATACGGTGCGTGTGTCTATGTTAGGTCCATCGATGATGCTGGTAATGTACATGTAAAACTTTTATGTTCTAAATCGAAGGTAGCGCCAATCAAGGCCTGTACAATACCTCGCCTAGAATTGTGTGCTGCAATGCTGGCTGCTCGCCTCTGTAAGGCCGTTGTAAATTCTTTGAGGTCCCGGATAGACCGTCAGTTGTTTTGGTGTGACTCCAGCGTTGTTCTTGCTTGGTTACGTACTAGTTCCAGACAATTAAAAACGTTCGTAGCAAATAGAGTAGCTGAAATACTAGAACTTACTGACGTTGCTAATTGGCATTATGTACCTACCTCAGAAAATCCTGCAGACCTTGTTTCACGCGGCGTATATCCAGAGGAGCTCAAAAATAATAATTTATGGTGGTCAGGACCTGATTTTTTGTATAAGGAAGAAGATTCTTGGCCTATCTTACCTAACGTTGAAACTCATGATTCTGAAATTCCTGAAATAAGGTCAAACACTGCTAAAATTAATAATAATGCAAATAATGATATTATTTCATTTTATAAATACAGTAACCTAAACAAAATTAAACGCGTTCATGCTTATGTACTAAGATATCTGTATAATTTACGTCATCCTAAATCACTTAGACGTTTTGATGATCTCAGCCTACAGGAACTACAGTGTTCCTTTCACCTTTTATGTCGTAAGGCACAACAAGAATCCTTTCCTTTGGAATATGAATCGCTTTCTAAGGGAAATTCCATTAGTTCAAGGTCTGTCATTATTTCACTAGCGCCTTTCATGGACACAGATAGTCTAATTCGTGTAGGAGGTCGTTTAGACGCTTCAACTATATCTTACGAAAATAAACACCCCATTTTGCTTCACTCTTCTCACCATCTCACTAAGCTAATATTTGAAAGAGAACACCTTCACAAATTACACGCTGGACCACAGCTCCTTCTTGCTAGCGTTAGACAGTATGTGTGGCCTATAAATGGTCGGCACCTCGCCAGAAGGACCGTTCACAACTGTATGAAATGTCGAAGGGTACAGGGTAGGACGTTATCACCCATAATGGGAAACTTACCCGCACAGCGTGTTACGGTGGATTTTCCATTTTGCAGTGTAGGAGTAGACTTTGCCGGACCTTTTCTTATTTTGGACAGGAAAGGTCGCGGATCGAGAGTTTCTAAATGCTATCTGTGTATTTTTATTTGCTTAAGATATAAATGTGTTCACTTGGAAGCCGTCAGTGATCTCTCTAAGGATGCGTTCATTCTTACTTTGCGTAGGTTTATATCCCGTCGGGGCAAACCGTCCGAAATCTTTTGCGACAACGGTCGCAACTTTGTAGGGGCAGCTAAGGAAATAAGCGGTTTTTTGAAACGCAATCGTAGTACCATTTTGAATTTCTCTAATGAAGAAGAAATTAAGTTTATATTTTCTCCTTCGTACGCTCCCCACTTTGGTGGTATCTGGGAGGCCGGAGTCAAATCGGCAAAATTTCATATCAGACGTGTAATGGGCAACACCCATTTAACTTTCGAAGAGTTGTGCACGTTATTCGCACAAGTGGAGGCCATTTTAAATAGTCGCCCCCTCTATCCTGTGTCCTCGTCTCCAAATGACCTTCTCTTCCTTACCCCAGGGCACTTTCTACTCGGACGACAATTGACGGCGTTGCCTTCACCGAGCCTCGAGGACTGCAAGACTACTCAATTGAAGCGATTTGAACGTTTGGAACAAATTCGACAGCATTTTTGGCGAAGATGGCAGACAGAGTATCTGTCCGAACTCCAGCAGAGATCGAAGTGGCGTACCAATGACATTTCGCTAAACGTCGGTGACCTGGTGTTGCTACGAGAGGACAATACACCGCCTCTATGCTGGCCCATGGGTCGAATCAGCAGACTTTTTCCTGGTCCTGATGGAGTAAGCCGCGTAGCAGACGTTCAGACACCGCATGGGTGTTACCGGAGACCCTTCAGACGAATCTGCCCTCTACCAGCGACGGAGCAGCTTATCGAGAGTTAAAAGTCTGGGACTTTTAACGGCCGGGAGGATGTTCGCGCCTGACACTTTCTCAATCTTCACAAATGTAACATTGCGTCCACCATATCTAGGCGCATTAAAAACGTCG
>DWDT01003420.1:0-12321 GCA_018245595.1 Microceris scylla | reverse complement strand
CTTTAAAATGAAATATCCTTTAATTTAATCAATATGCGAGTCAATTATTTCACCAATATACCTCCTACGAGAATTAGTTAAAAAAAATTACTACTTGGTATTGCCGAGACAAATCTATATATCTCATGTCACTTGAATTGTATAAAGTGATCAACAGACTGAGAAATATAATCACAAAATAGTCTCAACACACAAAATTTGTGACAAGAAATTTGAGAAAGTCCTATACATAAAGGACTTCGAATTCGAAATACGTATGTGATAAAGATTTGTAGAAATCATAATAGTCTACTAATATTCCTTGATAAAATAGGTTTCAATTTACGAACAAATTACCAGAGTAGTGGACACTCTCAGGCTTGCACTTTCACCATTTCGATATTACAGACCCTGTTCAGTAATTACCCAAAACACTTACATTATTCGAATATTATTATAATTAATAATCATCATAGATTGCATAAAACGTCAAATTGGAGATTCGCTTTAAAGAGGACCGAATTAAAAATGGATTTTTTTATTTTAACAGCGAATTCTTATCCATCTTAGTAAGATTCATTGCAAAGAACACTTAATATAAAAATTAAGGTTAGGCCAAATGTCTGGAAGAACACTAAAGGTCTCTAAAGGCACCTAATTATAATTATACTATAATTTAAATAAGGTCTAAATTATAATTGTAATTGTAATATATAATCCGTGAAACTGTATATCCAGTTAATAAACTCCTATCTAAACGACCTTAATGAATAAAGGACGTTAAATAGATTTTGAAATTTCATTTATATTTTATCTTTACCCTTCCTATAAACTACCTGTTTCACATTTTCCCCATTGTAGCAACGTAAAATTATGTTCATTTTATGACCACGTCCGGAGTAAAGTTTAATTTTAATAATTTTTCGGTAAACTTTAGGTAATTTTAATAATGAATGAATTAAAATACTTTACGTAATTTCCTAGTTTTATAGAGTGCCACAACTATGTATTTAACCACATAAGAAAACTTAGAAATACCCGATGATACACATACAAAAAACGACTGAATTTTTTTTAATATATTGCACTTAATGTCGTAATGAGTTCCAAACATTCGTATGGCGTATAGTTTTTTAAGCCTTTCCCTATTAGGAGTATTGTACATTTCCATTAAACTCAAAAATAATATCCTTCAAAGCTATTCGCTTTCTCTTACCTTTATACCTTAACTGGAAAATCTGCCGAATGATGATCTGGAAAAGGTGTACCTGCAGCTATTGCTTTTGCAACAACCATAGGTCATCTTAAGAGTTGGGTTTAAATCTGTTCATCTTACCTTACAATGTCAAATTAAAATACGGTGTATTGATTTTTATTTAGTGTACGTGTGTTTCCTTCCAGAAGTTTCCACAGCTTGACTGTCAGTGATGTGTTTGCGGAATTTTCTCTTTTATATATAGCCGGTCGAATGCGTCACAGTCTCTCGCGGATTCTCTAATCAAGAGCTTCGTCATGGACCGTATGCGAAATCTTGGTACCTACCAACAACATGCTACGTGAAGTCTGTTTACCTTACCTTTATTTATTCAACATCTCGAAGCCAGACTAAAATTAGCAACAGAAGACCGTATACCTCCTGATATGAAAGGTTTATTGTTTTAGTATCTACATATTTATACGCCGTGTTTGTGCGGAATTACATCGGATGCGATTGTGATTGAATTAAAGCATTTGTATACATTAATTACTGCTATTTTATACAAATATTTAAACACATGCAGATCGAAATAGACACAATTTTCAAAGTGAAAGATATGTATGTCTTTATTGTAAATCCTTTAAATACACTCGAATATGTCTATTGGCAATAACTTAATGGAACGTGTAAGGAAAAACGGAGAAAATTGTTATGTGGGTGTAGTAAAAACTTGTCATCAAACATGTGCGAGATATCAATTACATATTTACTAAACAGAATTTATAAATTAGTATGCACTGTCCTAAAATGAGATTAAATAACAAACAGATACAAAAACCATTATATAACAGACATTTAACATTGTCAATCCCTAAGTTCTCAATTTACTGTTGCATTCAAGACATTAAATGTCAATGAGGTACAAAAAAAAGAAATCATAAACTGATACTACAAAAAAATATTTAAAAACAAGATGTCAAAGCTATTAACTGTAGTTCTATGAACTGTCGAATGGATAAAAGGAAGATAAAAGCATTTTACGGTGATTCTAAATTAGTTATGAACAGTAAATTACGTACTGTTTATAACTAATTTAGACCCACCGAGCTGTTCTTGTCCGAAGGTGATGAAAGATTCGTAATATGCAAATCCTATTTTTATCCTACCGCTCTATGCAAATTGGAAACAACATGCAATGTAAATGATAATAAATTCACCACTTAAAATGAAATATTATACACTAGATAACCGTTAGATAGATAGCTTATATTAAACGATAACCATTGGAGTAGACGTGAAGTAAACGTCGTGAAGGATACCCTCCAGCTAGGTGGAGTGACGATATACGCAAAGTGGCTGGCAGCGGTTGGATGTGAGCAGCTGAAGATCGAGCTCAGTGGCGTGCCATTGGAGAGGCCTATGTCCAGCAGTGGACGAGAATAGGTTGATGATGATGATGATGATGATACATTAACAGACAGTATTAATCAAAGAACAGTTGCATATGTCTTGTTTTTTCAACAAGTATTAAGCAAATAACAAAATATTCTCTCTCAAGTACAATTCCAATGCACTTATGAACCTGATTGCCGTATCATTAGTATCGGGTCGTCGACATGGCGCCATTATCGTAGAAACCGCAAATGTATGCAAAGTTCCAGTTTATTAGATAATCGTTGAGCTAAAATTAGACAAGTATAGAGAATACATACTCATATATACAGAAAAACAACTATAGATTTAAGACCCGGCATCACACATTGTTTTAATAACACGTAATTTGTGAAATGCTTTTTTAAATAGGCAAGAGAACTTGTACTTGGTCAGTGTGACAAACTATGCTTTGATTTCTCATTCTGAGAGGTGTTCCGTGCGCCATTATGAAACTGTCTAGGGGTTGTTGGGATGAGATGAGGTGAATAGTGGTGATGTGCCTGTTCACCTGCACTTTATCGGCATAGCAGGTTATGAGCTTGACCCTCTTAATCTTGAAAGAAGTTCAGTGTCCAACAATTAAACGGAAAGATTTGATGGTGATGATGAAGAAATATATAATGTAAAAATGTATAAATTACTGGATAAGCTGGTGAACTTCGTATTACCTCAAATCAATCGTCAATCAGTCATCGGTGTGAGACCGATGTTTTTTTTCGCGCGGGTTAGTTTTTATTTGGCGATAACTCCGATAATATTCGTTTAAATTATATGATGTGAAGGGCACTTTTGGCTTATTTAATTGCATAAGGAATAATATTGTATTGTTTAAAATAGCTTCGTAAATAACCCGTTATTGCTTTGTAATATGTAAAAGATAAAAATTGTTACTGTGGGTTATCCTTAGGAGATAGACATATAGCATCGCTTACATTTTTAGAGATGTTTTTATGATATTAGATCTCTATCCTTACAGGCTTGACGGCAGAAGCACAGCAATTTGGAGAACATAAATTCATCACTCTTTTCATACAAGCTTGCCGTTTTCGGAGACTTCGTCATCTAAGGTGACCATACATTTAAATAACGTTGTTACTCTTTTAATATATAATGTTTCGCATAATAACTTTACTTATACCTTCTTCTCCTCGACAGTGTCATCAGGCAGGATGGGTGTGTTCACGAGTTCACCCGAAACAATGATGGATAGGATCACCAATACCCAGCCTCTAATTAGGCCAATTATTCCGCGAACCGTGAAATCAATCCATGAAAATGCCACAACAAACGCGTTATGTAATATTTTATATGAACTTAAACTTTTTTAATGAAATATTCTCTAACTTGAGGATTCTAGCACGTTACAATACAAATTTTCTTCTAAATAATGTAATACCATTAAGAAAAACTAAATAATGAGACCGCCCAGTCGAAATAACCGTTTTGAACACGTACAGTTCACCAATATTTACAACGTATATGTGCTATATAAAACAAAGCGGTTTCAAACAAGTTTATTTTAAAAGTCATGTCGTGATGCAGAAAAAATATATTCATGTTAATTACCTTGTTATGGTTTTATTATCTTTATTGAGTTGAACATTGCCTGCGTCTGTTTCAGTGCATGTAATAACATACAATAATCAGGAATAATCGCTATTTATAATTAAAAACAGATGCAAGAAATCGTTGCACATAAAGACCTTAAAATATTCTATACAAGTTTTGCTCGTTCGCTTCTTATTGGGGTCAATATCCGAGATTGTTTTACTGGTGAAAAATCACCCCATTTTTGCTAAAATGATCGAAAATTTATTCGAGAAAGAAATGCAAGAAAATCTAGACATCACTATTTAAAATGGTTCTACCTAAGTTATTAGCGGGTTCAATATACAAGATTGTTATGATAATGTTTTATTCCCATAGCAAAATATAAACATTTTTGTCGGATTGTCCATTTTTTTCGCATGCGCAGCGAACGGACGAGCGACGGTTATTCAATGATCACCGTAACATAAAGCATGTATTTTCCCGAAGTGGTAAGCAGAGGAGTGTAATTTATTTATTTATTATTTTAATACTCCAACATCTCATCAGTTATATAAATATAGAGTGAGCCAACGTATAGGTAATAGAGATACATAGTTAAATAATTCTGTATAAACTATACAAAAGATAATTCTGAAACTACAGCTAAGTTATCTATTTTTTAATTCCTATAATTTAAACTGCCTAATTATACACGCCACTTAATATTTAATGGTGTTTCTAGCCACTGCAGCAATTAGATAATAATTTTGTTAATAAATACATACATATCTTCATGCCAAGTCGCTTACGGGATAGGCAAAATAATTTTTTTTTGTGTTAATAAACATATTATAAACAAATTTAATAATAAGTAATATAAAACAAACAGAATTTACAATAATTATAATAAAGAAATATATCTTCGGGCCCGAGGCTTATTCATCACTCTTTATATTCACGTGTACCTACTGGTTTCAGTCTTCTGTTTTCTCCATAACCCACAAAAATGTATATTTTTGGGTAATTACGAAGAGAATTCTCGTATGAACAATCTAGAACCAGCCTACAGTCCAAATATTCCATTGAATTTTTGAGTGACAGTAAAACCACTGTGTGCGCACAAAATATTTATTCAAGGATCAGACCGATCCAGGGGGCGAGATAACACCTGCGAACACACTCTATTTGCACATTGTTTTACGTAGCTGCAGGATTTCTTCTAATAACGTACAATATAAATGTAAACATAGGTGACGCGATCGTATGATTATGGCGCCACAGCGGGGCCGTTCTCTTTTGTTGTTTATTTCGGCTATTTTGTTCTTTTCTTATTGTTTATTTTGTATATTTTGTTCTTTTCTTGTTGTTTACTTTGTCTATTATGTTCTTTTCTTGTTGTTTATTTTGTCTATTCTCTTCTTTTCTTGTTGTTTACTTTGTCTGTTCTGTTCTTTTCTTGTCGTTTATTTTGTCTATTCTGTTCTTTTCTTGTTGTTTATTTTGTCTATTCTGTTCTTTTCATGTTGTTTATTTTGTCGATTCTCTTCTTTTCTTGATGTTTATTTTGTCAATTCTGTTCTTTCCTTGTTGTTTATTCTGTCTATTCTGTTTTTTTTTCGTTGTTTACTACTTCTTCACTCTTTCTTTGATGTTATTTTTGGCTATTCTGATATTATATTATTGTTTATCTCGCCTCCTCTATTCTAGTACGGAAGTTTGTTGCGTCTATCCTATGTGTATTTGTAGTCCATTTTGTCTTTTTATTCTTTTCAACTTTTATTTCATATATTAATATAAATATGCCGATGAATTTATGGCTTTTAAATGTCAACAATATTTTTTTCAGTTTCAACGATCTGTTTTTTCCTCAATTTGTGCTAACAAGATCAACGCTGAAATAACATAAGCCTTGGCAAGGTCGTATTCTAATCGGACGTTGGCCTAAGCATTCCTTGCAATAAAAATTTCCATTAAACTATGGTATGATATGATATTAATGTGCGGTAAATCTGTCCTGAATGATTGGTAAAACAACTTTTCATTCAAAATTGCCTTTAGAATGACGTCATTCGTCTTCGATTTTTGAAAATTGAATGCAGTAATTACGTTTTTGTTAAAATTGTTCATAATGTGAGCCGAATTACATTAATAAACAAATAGCCAAAATTAATTGGAAAAATACATTAAAATATGTTTTAATGAACTTTTTGCATATATCTTGCTTTGATTCCCATGCTCCTATACTTGGTTCCTTCTAATTTTAACGGCGATCACCAATGATTGCTTGAATAATTACAGTTGAAAAGCTGTATAAGTATAATTGTATATCATTTTCTGGTGTATACAAAACATCACAAATATCAATACATTTTCCAATTACTTGCGGTAAAATTTTACAATGTAATAGCACGCCCGTGTCTCCCCAAAGGGTCGCGCTTTCTTCAATCACGTTGGTTAAAGGCTGTTGGATTTTTCTATATTCCCAGATGTGGATCGGAGGCTGGATTTACATAGGTCCGGTGTATGGCAATAGATCCACTCCCTACTTCATAGTGGGACATAAACGTAACTGGTAAAACGTGAGAGTATCTTGCACTCTTGTGCCTACTTCTTCGGGAATTACAGGCGAGATGTTACGTTTTCTTGCGATTATAAAATTACAGTTACAGGACACATGCATTACAAGACATACTCAGACTCGCGATTATCTTAAAGATATTATAGATTACAGTTCAAAAGGAATTTTGAAGTGTAGGCACTGTTTACAGATGATATGAAAATGTCCCATAAAATCACTACGAGGACAACTAACAGTATGTATACATATATAAGAGCATACAGACTCCACCCAGTAAAAGCACTTCTGAATCACATAAACAGGTAAAATATAAATATTTCGATAATAAAAAATAAAATGTCCAATTCGAGTTATATCCGCGTCTCGGCAAGCGTAGCGTAGGACGACCTCCGACCCGTTGGTCCGACGACATTCGTAGGATCGCCGGTGGACAGTGGATGAGGAAAGCGGAGGACCGAACAAAGTGGCACGCTCTGGGGGAGGCCTATGTTCAGCAGTGGACAGCTGTAGGCTGATGATGATGATGATGATATATCTAATATCGTGTTGTACAGATTTTTGGAGAGGGCACAACGGCCATTTTTATTTCAGCGTCTACATTACGACAACTTACTCTGGTTGAAGTAACGTACACGAATTAACTTAAAAAATACTAGATTACTTGTTATAAAATCGAGACATGTCATATAGCCCCCAGCTGTGCTTCATATTTTGTATCTTGCAAGGATCGGAATCAGAAAATATTGAATATAGATACATATGTACACATATCGCAAATCTTGACTTTAGTAGTGCAGAAATAGATTATTCAGGGTTTGTATCAAAACGTTTATGCGTTTTCACCTTTACCTCCATATTCATAAGACTCACAGCCCCAAATTCTTCCTTGTCATGTGTTTTTATATATTTTGGACCCTGTAGCTATCAACATAAGAATTATTAACGTTGTTATTGGAGGCTACGACACCTATTATAACTAGGGCTGCATTTGACGAGGCCCGTAGGCGACACCTTGGAAAATTGGACGGGAAATATAATTGGAAAATTATTCGGGTTCGCCACTTTCCAGTTAGCAGGAGCATTAGAGCATTAGTGGATGGAGCGCCGGGGGGAACCATTTTGTAGATAAATTGTTTTTTTCTTCAAAGTTTTTTTTTGTTTTTTAATGCTTTAAAAATAACAATTTTATTATTTCTTCACATCGGGTAGAACTACATGCGAATGAGAACGGTAAAGTGTTTTCAGTTTCTTCGTTGTATCAAAATTATTTACTATCATCGTTTGCTGAGATATTTACCGTATTTACACAAACTATGTACAGAAAGCGGCTTAGACCAGATTGTATTCAGCGCTCTTAAATATTCTTTTAAAGTTGGAAAAGTGCTGTGCAGAGCACTTTTTCTGTAATTCTACTTTATATTCTTTAGATTTACTGAAACACAATTACGTAGATTCAACTGTAGATCCTAAGTGATTTGAATACCAAACAGGCTCTCTATGCTGTACACAATCTGATAAATTTTATTTCATTCCTGTTTCGTTATGGCTGCCTCATTCTCACCCAGTTTCTTTTCACAATTGTTTCGCCTATCGACATTTCTATCTTTACATTTTAACAATTTCTTATTTAGAATTTGTTACACCGAACAATTCCCTAGCAAGTGTCAGAGTCACAACACGCTGGGTCGCGCTGCGGGGTGTTTTGCAACACGTTTTTGAGAATTCTTTTCACGGAGTAGTTCAACATATTATCGCTTAAAGATGTAATATGTTATATGTACAAATGAGTATAGACATAAACCATATTTCTTAGTTGATGTACAACCTGCATGATTAAAGACACATAAAAAGACGTTAATTCGAGTTGTTTGCCCGCATAACCTCCGTTTTGGAAGTGTTTAAGAAACATTTGCAAACAAAGGAGAGAGTATTTACCCTCCTAATATCCCACAATTCCGGCCGCTACCGAGCCTCGGCACACATGAAATCTAACATTTTGCTGTTCATTGTGGTATTTTATGTACGTATAATTGGGTGGGAGGGAATGTTTTCGTGGAATATACAATTTCAAGAGGCTTCACGTGCGCCGTCACTCGTCGCTGAGAAATTATGGTTGTTAGAGTGTCCACAACTCGTAGGCTTTGGGGTATTAAAATGGCGTTCACATGTTTGGTACGTTGTCAGTGTTGTTGTTTACTGGCGCGGGGTTCGGGTTTAACGTGTATCGTGCGGAATACACGCGCTCGCTAAGCTTCGCGAGTAAACAGACAAATCTGTAACCGATGTAAACGCGCGAGGCGCGGTGCGGCTATATGTAATATTCCAGCGTCGGCGCGCAGCACGTCTGCTGCTCGGATTGTATTGAACTGTTTGCTGAACAGCGTGCGTGATCGGAGTCGCTTCTTTCGGCTTTCGGCGCGTATCCTTGCGTTTGTTCACCCGCCAGCCGGTTCCCTACAGTTATTTGCACTTGACAAACGTTAACATTATCCATCTTTAATGTTTGTATATTTTGAACATTCACCAGAACTGTTCGCGATTGCATGTTGCTCGAGAAACATGTATGATTTCTTTAAAACTTAAGCTATACGCAATGAAAGTCCCCTTGACCGATAGTGTCAACAAAGAGATTTTCAGGCTAATTTAATTCAAAATTCAGACGTGCTCGGATAACTTAAGTGTTCGTATTATGCTGAAAAGTCACCGTGGCCTTATTGGCAAACATGAAGGGGCGGTGGTTGATAATTAATCTGGCCAGACGGATGCGCCGCGAGGAGCGGAATACAAATCTCTGCTGACGTGATCATGCTACGTAATATGGCGATAAATTTGTACTGATTTTGATAATTTGTCGTTGCAGAAACCGAACAATATATTCATCGACTCATACCTGTTAGTATGATCGCAAAGTTTTCACTGATGTATTATGCAATTGAAATAACGGTCTATTATTCAATTAACAAAACAATCAACATATTTTCTTATTATATAATAGATCCTTCAAGGTCTACTACCTAGTTTACGTATATAAGTTTCCACAGCAAGTAACCAACAATAGAGGAGTGGGGCTACTACCGTAATGACAATTTATTCAAAAAGTGTCACTTTTTTTGAGTAGTAACTTTTATAATAGACTTTTTCATTAAATGTTTGATGTTATTGTTTTTTTTACCTCCATTTAGTTAGAAAATTTTATTTTAATAAAACACCAAACCGAATTGCTTTAAAATTGAGACACCCATCTGCAGCACTGCATAACTCTCTAAAATAGCCGGCACTCATTTTATAAAGCAGCAGCGACGTTTACACGGCAACTTGGCGCTAAAGGTTCGTTTGAGCTAAGATGAAATTTTCATGCAATTTCGCGATGACAGTTAAGCATAAAAGGCTTCAGAGTCCACAACAGAACTACATGGAAATTTGAATAAAGGCTTATCTTCAGTAAATAGTTCGTGTGCGTCGAGCGGCGCCTGCGAGCGGCGTTTACTGTGGAAATTGGAAATGTCACTTCTGGCGGTTCTGTAAACGTTCAAATTAAATCTTTTAATACGCTTCGCAATTTCCAAATTTCGACGGGATCTGTGCCATGGGTTAAAATGGTTTGTAATTCAGTACGGATAACTGATTCGATATACAGGGTGAATAAACGTTATCATTTATTGTGATTCAACCCGTAAAGCCGTCTCAGAACAGCAGCATAGAAGTTTGTGTTCTTCTAAAGTTAAGCTGCCTATAACTGCTCTGTTTTATTTTGTTTAACCTTGTGCTTTTACGTAAGTAATAATTTGTAGTCATTTATATTGTAGTATTTGATAAATCACAATTGCTTACAATGCGACATAATTCAGCTTGATGGGTGGGGAGTCTGTTAGTTTGAATATTCTCAAGGCTAATAATGACAACTGATGAACATTTACTTATTTACCTCGAGGGAGTAAGTCGAATTTCAAATAAACGGAGTGGCCTGTAGCCATCTTTGATCAACGTTTCTTTATTTTGTTTACACTGACAGGAGTCGTTTAGCAAATTGAGCACGCTTTGCGTAGGTGACGTCTGCCAGTGTCTCCGGCTAATGGAACAACGCAGCCAGGGCTGGCAGCTGTCTGGAATTTGTCTTATAAATCAGTATTTAATTCAGAGCTACTACATATCATCACGCCTGTATTTCCACGAAGATGTTAACGGAGAATTTTAGTACATGGCCATGATTTTACCTGTGATGTTATGTCCTACCATGGAAAAACGAGGGAACCTATTCGAATGTCTAAATGTATCCGTACACGCGGTTTTATTTTAGATTTTGTTATATTTGGAGCGAAATATTTATTTTTGAAAAGTACACAAAAATACGTATGTAGTTAATTTAGTGATACAAAACACGGTGACTGTCAGCCCTTAAGTTGCTTCGCCTTTTTTAGCCACATACCGAAACGAAGGATAATTTTCTAAATGACTCTAGTACTGTTCACTCCTGTTAAGACTATAAGAGCTGCAGCCCTGTGGACATCTCGAATCAACTAGAGGACTCTCTTCCGGGATGTCTTATTTCAATTTGTACTTATACATGTTTTATGACACATTTTTATATCATTACAGCATTCTACAATTATTTATTGGCATAATTAATTAAGGACAACAAAAGTAAACGTTTTCTAAGGCGCTCGAATTCGCACCCAATTTCTTTACCGTTCCTTTGTCAATTAATGATTGCGTAAATCTTTGGAAAGTTTTCGGGGGTTTTGTAAGAAATTGCAAGGGAGTGTGATAAATAAAGCTGGTGCAATGATGTCGGTTTGTTTGCGGGCTGTAAAGCGAGGAATAGGCTCGCGACGGTAGGCAGTAATTAATGGTCGGCGGCAGGCAGGGGTGAAATTGGATCAATTTGCTAGCTATTCTGCTCTTTAAAGGGTGTGTTTGTAAACAAAACTAATTAATGTTGTAAGTTGATTAGGCAGTTCGTAGGTACTTGTTAAGACATCTCAGCTTATTTAACGATATTTGTAATTAAAAATACTAACAAAACTGGACGCTAGTCTTAAAATGCCTAATAAAATAATAGGTACTTAACACTATGTTCAGCGGGGTCTGATCTTGCATTTGGACAACAACCGGAAGTATTATCAGAAGGATATACTTTAACTGCATTAATCAAGTTTAGTTGTAACTCATGGTAATTGCTAAATAAATGTCAGTCATTTAGTCGTCTCACAGTCTAATTTACTATAAGTAGTTAATTAAAAGTAAACTTAAATTTATATAAGTGTTATTGCTCGCAATCCTCTGATATACTATGCATATTTATACAGTATCGTCTTCAGCTTCACTCAATCTACCACTGGACATAGGCCACACTTAATAAATAGGGTTTTCACCCACATTTTCCATGTTAGACATTACGTTAGGAATCCCAGTGCACGATCTCTTTACCCCGCTCCTACTGTAAAGTTGTTGTAAAAGTTTATTTTACATTTACAAAAATGAGAAGATGATATTTTAAATATTGCCTTTATGTTAATGAAAGCAACATTAAAGTTAATTTTCTTAGTGTCATGTGTCAAAAACAATGTTTAATTTTGAAAAATTTTAATCGAAAGTGGAATCG
>DWDT01003419.1:0-12322 GCA_018245595.1 Microceris scylla | reverse complement strand
GTTTATAAATATAATTGTTAAGAATAGAATAATTTATTTTTAATGTACTGTTTTTTGGTTCATAAATTAATGATTAGGGAGGAATATTTTTTTATTGTAAAAACTATCCTTTTTAATGATCTTTAATCTTAAAATTGATTGCTACCTATGTCAATAAGTATACTGTTATGTCAGTTTGATAAAAACCCAATTTTTGATAACGGGTCATTTTTATTTTGTTCAGTAATTTTAGATGCTCTTGAATTTCAGACTATTTATGCCTCTTTATGTTTTAATAATACAATCTAAAATATTGTTTGTAATTTACCAGTATCACGAATTTCTTTAATTAAAAGAGACTCGCAGGAATAGAAATTTAAATTTTGTTAGTCCACAATGGCGTGGGATTTAACATTAGGTAAGATATCCAGCTTATATGTACAATAACTATTATTGTTGTGACCTTCATCCAATTCCATGTCGTACAAAAAGAAAATTATCCGTGGTATACGCGAAAATATGGTAGCCACGCTCTGCGGGTGGATACGGATAGTTTAAAAGGAACAAAATAAATATGATGTGGTAAATTAATTAATAATGTACCTGCAAATTCTTGTTTAAATACAACACTAAGAATAATATACCTTACTTGTATTGAATGTTTTGTTTTAATAGCAAAATTATTAAAAAGTAGAATTAATTATTTATAGGTAGCTGTTAATGCAGTACTTATTCTTATTACCATTTTTTGTAGGTAATTAACTTTTTAAAATTAGTACCGACAAAATATGTAACAACAAACAGTATTATAAACGAAATGTCATGTACTTTTGAAAAGAAAATTCTAATTGTGTACATCCAATTCAATTGAATTGATTGTTTAAATGGTGGTCTCCAAAAATTTAAATATTTTCCTTCGTTATATGAACACTCTACACTACGATGGAGCGTGCGCCCCAATAAAGCGTAATAGTCAGATATGTCATATTTTTTTATCGTGTCTGCCATCACGAAACCCGCGATCGGAGACTGCCATGCCAGTCGGCTTGTAGTCTCCGTCGGTGCACGAAACCCGGTTTTGGAAAAAAAAATCATGCAGCGGCCATATCGACGTCGTTACCTGCGACCGAATAATATGCACGAGACTTGTCATGGCGGTAAAAAAATATTTTGTGTCCCACTTTATGATAATTATGTGTAATATTATATGGTATATTAGAGAATGTTATCGATATACGGGTACTGGATGTGTGCCCGGTGTATGGCAATAAGCTCACCACCTATTCCATTGTGGGACACGCGGGGAAACGCGGGGGTGTACTACACTCCTCTGCCTACCCCGTTGGGGATTACAGGCGTGATGTTACGTTTTTGATCGATATACGGGTTTTAATAGTGCTTACCTAAATAAGGCTTGGGAAATTATTGATACATTTGTCATAAGTTATTAATGTCCTAATATTTAACTAGATGTCGGAAGAGTCGTTTAAGGACCATAGCACCTTGCTAATTGACCGATAATACTTCGGGATAAGTGTGACTTATACACATGCATAACACGAAGATCATGTCTTTGTCACACTTGTAATGGTCGTCGCTATCGTGAAGATTTTGATGAACAAATTTATTTAGAACAGGAAGAAAAGTCAATTTTCGAATAAACAGGTTTTTGGAAGAATTCAGTTCTGTTAGTCTGTATCCGAAAATCATGAATTCGGATTTGTGTTCGCGAATTATAAAATTTGACATTTATCAGAAAATCTGAAGAAGAGAAAGGCTGGTAGTTGGACTTAAAGTAGACCATTAGCGCAAACTCGCAAAAATGGCGCATGTTGGAGAAGGCATCCAATCCTGAATACATTGAATGTTAGATAGACCATATTTAACAGATGCAGCTTAGGTGAATCAAATAAGATACTGACATTTGACCGGAAAGGGACTAGGATTAAAGTCAGCCAGCCTAACGCTTCTCTAAAAAGGGGCACATTATACTTAAGCGACAATTTAAATATATTCTCGTAGCAATGACCGTTTCCATGAGGCGATTTGATTTTATCTTCCTAAGTTTCAATCTTCATTCACATGTATTAATATCTCTGTCAATACCAATGTTTGATGGAACCTGGGTACAGGTCCTTAAGCGGGAAAGGTTTTGAAGAGTAATATACCACGCTAGTTTTCAGATTCCAATAAATTTGTGACCAGCTCGCTAGTAGGAGGTTTCTAAGTCTCTCGTTTAGCCACTCCTAAGCATTTGTTAAGGTTTAAAGAGTCATCGATAAAAACGTGGCACAGACAACTTAAAGTCTTCGGGAATACTAAATATAATTTGAAAAGTTATACTCTCTCACCTAACAAGGGCCAACCACGTACAGCATTATTTAACTTTACAGATCACTTGCAATCCGCGACTAATTAGTTATTAATGAGTACTTACATTACTCCGCGATTAATGAGTTACTTACATTGTTTAATTTATTAGATTTCGAGTATGTCGTGACGAAGAAGAAACCGCCTCGCATATGTTTCGGTACGGGGCTTGATCGTGAAGTGTTACCAATGCAAGGTCCAAATTTGAGTCCGTTCATGCGAAGAAATGCTCCGGAAGTCGTACCGAACCGAGGACCTGGGACTTACGACAGCGGACGCGACGCTTTCTACGACCTCACGCATAGGGTCTGTTTTATACTCCATAAATTTGTTCTATGTTTATGACCTGGTTTTAAAATCCTCTGATAGAATGTCCAGATTTTATAAACATGCAATTCTTTATACTTAGATTGTAGAATATCTATAAGCTAGTGTACCTTCCATTATTGGTAAGGTTCCATTTTTTACCTTAAACCATTAGAAATTGCGGCAGAGAGAACACAATTTAAAGAACAATTTCATAATGTTTATGTGATCAAGGAGATTGTCGTTTGCGGATTGTTCTAGATTTACAGCAAATGTTATTTCGGTCCGAAATCTCCACGTTGGAAAATTAAACATGAGTATCAGCCACCACCTAGAGAATCATCACCGGAAAAACGAATACCGCAAAACTGTGCGCCGTTCAACTCTACGTCGAAAAGAAAAGGTTTATTCAAGCCCAGTGATTACCCGGCGTAAGAATAATGCACGTTTATTGATGCTTTGATTCATATTTTTAAAATCTAACTATTTGTTTTGTTATAATAAAAATACCTGATTATAGTAGCTTTTTATCATTATTGGTTTTTGCTATTTGTTAGGATAAGAGCAGGTTATAGGTACTTTTGAGTTTAATCTCGTATTTCCGGATCACATCTTGAATCTGTAATAAATATAACTACATCCGACTGTTGTATCCAATTTTCCATTAAACGCGTATTTTTAAATTTTGACTATGATATTGCCTTGATTATAAATAAACTCCTATTTTAACAAATCTCATATTAAAAATGCATAATACGAGTAGGTAGATATATTCAGTGAATTATTTGTTACATTTCAGCCCATGCGACTACTGTCCTATATACAAAAAGAGAGAAATGAAGTTCGCCTACAGTTTCTCCGGGAAAAAAGTGTTACGGTGTCCCGTAGAGGTGCGTTTTCCGGTTCCGGAACTACTTGAAATTGATACTCTGTGAACGGTAGAATTCTTAAATAACAATAATTAACATGATTCCATACGGGCTATTATCACTACAAAAAATGCTAATCTGTATAGACCTAACACGATCCTGTACTTACACTTTAAATTTCAAGTTTTGAAAATATCTTTGAAATTTATGTTAGAAATATGTAACTGTCTATTTACTTTAATGAAATAGTAAATTATGTTAGCGTACTTAAATAATTTTTTAAAAGCCATTTTCAAGAAGCCTTTCTTATTCCAACAGATTAAGTGCGTACCATACAACCTCGACGCGTGCGCCGTTTGTGACTGTTCGTGCTCAGCGCAAGGCGACTACTGGCAGTACGAGAACCGCATCTTCTTGTGCCGGAAACACTATGCTCGACTCTTCAAACACTGCCTGTCTAAGTTTCAGGGTGCAAAGCTAGCTGAATTTAAGGTCTCTCCAATATCTTCTATTTATCATCTTATTCTATATTCGACTGCGTTGTTGCTCGAGTGGGTATCAGCGCGACTGCTGATACATAGGTTCTGGATCCTATCAGGTTATTGAGTTCGGATTTGAGTGTGAATTTTTCCTAGTGTATTACAATAGACTCGCCACCTATAAGCAATGGGATAACTGGTGGAACGTGACCTTACTACTACACTTCTCTGCTTATCCCTTCGAGAAAGTGCAGGCATGTTATGTTTGAAAATATTAATGTTCGTTTTCATTGCGAAAATTTTTTTTGCAGTCGGTACGCGATTGCTTTTTTGCACACGCACACAATAGCTGCAAAGCTGCATTGAAGATTATGAAGAGTGAAGAAATAGAAAAGAAGTTGCGAAAAGAAGCATATCTTGACTTATATTTTCCACAACGTCGATTCTGTCATAACTGATTTATTTTAAAATAAATGAATACACAGTACTAATGTTTAAAGCATTGATGAGGCTTGCTTTGCAATCAAATAAACACTATTTTAAAAAAATACAGTAAGCAAAATGTATATTGTTAGAAATTAAATTAAAAGAAAAAACAGTAACAAAGCACAAAAACATTAACAAGATCGAAGAAATATCGAGGGGATAAGTAATGTATGCTTTTTAGATGCTGCCAGTCTCTCTTTATGGCCACCATTGCTCATTGTCTTTTTCCGACATCCGTCGTCTTGGTAGAACAGTTTCTCACAATTCACCCTTGTATACGTGTTTGTCTACTTTATTCACTGCATTCTAAATAGAATAAAATATTCTCATTTTTTCTATAATAACACAAGATTACTTTTTAAACAAATATAATAGAATACACGAAAACATATTCGTTTCATTTACAACTTCTTTGTACAGGCAAAGTTAATTTTGCAATTCATTCGCGAGTTATCGATGTAGAAATGTCACTATCCATAAATATTTTTATCTCAAACCCTACGTGTAATGACCTATCGGGGACTATCCATGAATAGGACGGATTCTAACTGGTCTAATCTACTACTAATCCTAAAAACGAACACCTATAAACGCGGCTGATGCCTAAAATTGTTATATATTGTCCAGTGTGAGATAGGTCATATTACTTGCTCAATCACTACATTTTATAAAAGCGTAGTACTTTATTACATCTAATTCGTTATTTTTCATTCTGCGAAATGCAAAAATAAAGTGTTATCTGTTATAACTTTACAGGTATTTGTTAAAAAAATATATGTAATAACTTCTAGAGCGCGTTTAAGTAAAACTTCTATTTAAACGATGTCTCAACCGACGATTATATAATATTCTTTTATATGCCTCGATTAATTTCGTTAATATAAAAAAATGTATTTAAACTTGAGCGATATGCTAACAATAAGCTAGTCTTTTTTTTTCAATTTTTCTGATAATAAAGAATACGTGTATTAGCGTTTTTTCTTTTTATTACTGTCATTAAAAGCATTCAAACAACAAATAATACAAAGAAATCCCTATCAAATCTATCAATTTTAATCGAAGTAGCTTGAAGCAAAAATTAGTGTGTTCTGTCTCAAACTGTAGCGTTCACAAAATACTAGTGGTATTACCAATGGCAACATTATCCTATTATCAATCAATCATCTGACTTCTTCAGAGTATTATTTATTTTGTTAAAGAAAAAAATATTCGGTGGATCGAATCATGAAACTGGAATCAAATAATAAGATGATAAACAGTGACGGCGGTACTGAAACACCGGATGAAATCGTGGATCCGCGTCAAAACGCTGAAGACATAATTGATGAGATACTCGCAGAATTCACAGAATCGCGATCACCTGATGCTCTAAGGAACGGCAACAGTGTGCCGGAGAACATATTTAACATCATCCAGCCGCCTCAAACGAGAACTCCGGCGAATTCTTTCTCGGAAAACTCAACTGTTGACGACATTGATCCCACATCCGATTTGGGTACATCGATACGGAATAAATGCTTAGAACTCGAGGAGATACTGCAAAGTCTTAAGTCGAGGCTTAATCACGTCGTATTGGATGAAAACATTATCCTCAGTCCTGAAGCAAACTCCATGGAAGCACAACTTGAGCATGATTTAGACACAGACTGCCAAGAGGATATTTCACTGCAGGAGTTTCTAGAGCTCCTACATTCACAGAACAAAGTAAGCTCCAGTGGCTTGCAGTGATCAATGAAATAATTCCAATTAAGTGTAAGATAAAATGAATTTATTGTGTGCAAATTTGAGATTAGACTTTATTATAAAAGTAATAAACTATTAGCTGTATTGTATGTTTCATTAATACTTTGTGAACATTACATTTATGATGAATTTAATGATTTAAAAAATTATAAATACATATGAAGATATTGTCTTATTATTTTTTACATATCTATCAGCCTGTGTGTGATTATAAATACAATTGGACAGATTACAAACTTATCTAATGGAATTTGAGATTCTGGGTGTAACAAACTAGTCAAGAAAGTACTTATTCAACTTTATTTTACACATTAACAATTAAAAAAAATAATGTATAGTTTCTTAAAACAATAATAAATATATTTATTATTAAGTCTATACAGCGTAACACAAACTTGACAAAAAATTCAAACAATAATATTTAAAAAAGATTAAACATTAGTAGTCTTACTATATTATAAAAAATATATAATTCATAAATTGTCAACTTTTTGTAAATAAGGCTATACATAATCACAAATCTTCAAAAAAATCTTTGACATCGGAACTTATTACATCAATACAGGTTGCTCTATCATTATCATATAATTGGCTACCACCTTGCTCTGTGCTCTCAAAGTTACTTGAATCATTCTCACTCTTTAAAATAAAATCTAACTTCATTGAAATAATCAAGTCCAATATATCATTCTTTTTATGATCCAGCAATTCAAGTTTAAAATCTTTAATCCAATTGTTATAATATGAAGGATCCGAGTTCATACATTCCATTCTAAAAAACGATATACATTCTAATGCTTTGGAATATTTATGATCTAAATTGCTGTAAATCATATTTTCTATGGCATCAGTCATTTGCGAAGAGAGCTCATCAAGAGTTCTGCTATCACCTTTTAATGTTTCGTAATCATGTATTGCATCAACAGTGCCTATTTTGTTGATTTTATTTGTTTTATTGAAACTTGTTATATCAACCTTTGGTAAATCATCCATTTCTGTATCACTGTTATTTGTAGTAAAGCCAGGTGAATTGTTTCCTTGCAAATCTGGTTTTGAGCATCTGTTTTTGCACAGATTTTGTCCAATTTCTTTTAATACAAATATGTTTTTGAGTTTTTCTATTGAGGCTTTCAAACTTTTTTGTATTAAGGGTGGCACTTTAAACAGGTTTATCAGGTCTTCCCTCGGTGGTGGCAATGGTTTACCAGGATTCATAGCCCGATATGCAATACAGTCCAGAAAATATTGAATAGTTGGACTAACTGTTTCAGCAATAGGAAATGCTTCTGTGTCATCAACTTCATTCTCATCATAAGCCTTTGTAAGGTCCATTGCTTTAATAAGATCTTTGAATGCATCAACTTGATCATCAGTGCATTGATACTTTTTCAAATTTGAAGGAGGGAATGCCATATATTTTATTTCCTCCTTGTAACATATTCCAACCATTGATAAGCAAGCAAAGTTATTACTGTCAACAACGGGCATGAGAGCAAACATTTTTGGTGCATCATTTTTATTAAAAACTCTTCTAGCAATACCTACTAGTTTTTGTTCTTTTAGACATTCAACTAGACATCTTATTGCTTGTTGTGCTTTGTTATCACCTTTTCGTCCACACACATATAGCATCTGGTTACTATTCAAGTGTTGCCAATCTATATTATTAGCATCTGTGAAACCATATACTTTGAATGATTGCAAGCCTGATTGGTATAGCATATGTTTGAGATAGTCAGGAAATGGTATAATTTGCTGTCCATATTTATATCCCTTTACAACTTTTTTTTCCTTTACTATAGCATTTTCGTCTAAATTTACATATACTTTATTTTTAACAATAGCTTCTTCACTATCTTTGACAGTTTTTTTCCATTTTCTCGGAGTTACTTCACCTTTAAGCTTAATATAACAAGATATTGGTATTTTTATTTTGGAAGAGAAAATCAGATCAACTTGAAATGTTGGCACGCTAGTGATAGGTTTTATGTCATAGAAAGTCAGGAATTTCATGCACTCCTCAAAAGAAACTAAATTGCCTCCTGTTGTCTGGACTATTTGTTGTACAAGTTCAAGATCTTGAGTTCTATTTACTTGATGAAAGTCAGACAATAAATCAGTTTCAATTTTCTCTTCTTTAAATCTTTTTATAAGCTGAAAATGATAATGCAGTCATTATAACAAAAATTATGTGGCTACTGTTTGTATGATAAAATTTTACACAACATCCCCATTTACCTCTTAATCATAAAAGCTATTGATAGGATTTGTTTGAATTTTAATATTATAATCAAAAATGCACTAATATGAAGATCTCCTAATTCTCTCCTATGGGAATGGTGTATAACAAATTATAAAACAAAACCGGTTGTTAAATGAGTGTGATGGGTTCCAGATGTATCATCACTTTTGAAATTAAACAACGATTACCTCAGTAAATACATGGATCATTAATCACAGTTTTCAAACTAAAACACAAACTACTTTAATGATTGTTTTTAGTTAGAAATGTCAGTAGATGTAACTGTGCAAGAAACAATTCAATTGTCTTAATAACAATTCTTATTAGAAACATACCAATAATCTAATAAACATTTGCTACTCTGTACACTTAAATAAAACATCTCCATATAATTTTTGATAAACTTCCACATGCCAAAATTTTGGTACATAGGGTCTTCTCTTTGTCTTAATAAAGTCATAGAGAGTGATGAACATGGACGAAGCACAGTAAGTGTGTAAGAATAGAGTTATCTAGCACTCCGTGCTCTCTGCCTACCCTGCAAGGGACCTGGCGTGATGATAGGTATGTATGTAAGTCATATTGAATAAATTATAACAAATCATATTTTTTATACAATGTGGTCTCAATATCACAATTGTCAGATAAAACTCAATTAAGTGAAATAGAATAACAATAATATAATGAACATTCTTTATGCTTACTGTTTCAACATCAGTGCTGTTAAAATCTGAGGATGATGTTAACTTTGTTATAAGTATAATTTTTTTCCTTGAAAACTTCACCCCACTGACCCCATTTTTTAATAGATCTGCTGCTACTGGCAGGGATTCATACCAGTGACCTTCAACATTAGTCACCTGAAAAAAATTGTATTGAAAATCTTGTATTGTATTGTATTGATATATAAATAAGCTAACTAATTGTGGAACACATACTAAGTGAAATAATTATTTTAAAATATTATTGTCATAAAGGAAGTGCTTATAACTCTACCAAATTTAAAGCACAATTGGTGATAACTCACCTGTTGTGGCAAATTTCTGATCATATGCCAAGTGGGAATTTGGAGTTCTGAAAATATTTCTATGTGTCCAATAGTTTCAGGATCCTGTGCTACTAATTTTCCTTTACTTCCAATAAAAACAATACCTAAGTAGTTATTCTCCTCTGATAGTATTTTTCGTTTTATTATTCTAACGGTGCATTCCCTAGCGCACTTATAGAAACTTTTTTCACTTTCGTTTTTAAACTTCGTATTATTTCTGCCAATATCCAATATTATAATTGTTGCCGTAGAAAGGTTAATCTTTTTAGCCATTTTATGACGTAAAAATATTATTGTATAAAAAATACTCAAGTTTGCAATTTCATTTTTATTAGAAAAATATTTAAAAAAACCGCTTCGATACTAATGTCACGATTGATATAAGATAGTTATTATTGGGAAGATAATTTATATCACAATACATAAGCACATTAATAACAAACTATCAAGAAACATGATAACATAGTTATATGGTCATAAAATTACTTTGTCAAGTACAAAAACAAATACAAATAATACAAGTATGACAGAGGGCGGGAAAAAGAAAACTAAAGCAAGACGATAGAAACAATGAAATATACTGCCACGTTCGTTGCTATAAGTAAATAATGTACTTTGCGTTATCAAATTAAGGCTTTGCAAAAATATTAATAAATCATTGAAAAATACGTTATACATACGTTAGTATTTTTATGAACATTGAATTGAAAAAACGATTGTAATATTTTTGGCCATGCGACATGCCCTAATTAACTTTATGAATGTGTAGAATAAATACTATCCTACTTGTACCTAATTCAATTGTTTTTCAGAGGTGCTAAATTCATGATTTTTGAAGCAATTATTATTTTAATAATTGTGAAAAATTTTAGTATATAACTTATAATTCCATAGTGATCAGGTTCGATTTGGTGGAAACTCAAAATAACAATACATTTATATAAAATAACATACATCCTGCTTTGTGGGTCGAGTGGTTACAAGCGCGACTATCGATCGGGAGATCTTGGGCTCAAATCCCGGGACAAGTACTATTGGATTTTTCTTATTTATATTTCCAGTAGTGACTCGTACTCTGGAACTGTGCCCGGTATAATGTAGGGCAATAAACTCACCACATAATCCATGGGACTTAAACATAACTGGTGAAACGCTGCCTACTCGTGCGGGGATTACAGGGCTGATGTTACGTTTTTCGGATTACCAAGTTTCATGTCAATAAACAATTTACTGATAAGAAATATTATTCAAAAAGAAAACTATAAATTTAGTGTCTCACGGATTTAGAATGTTTTGACTTATTACTTTATAGATCATCAATTTAAGTCCGAACCACAGTCTCCTCTCCAGAACTTACCTACTCAACTGGTTATTAGTTTTACGACAAATGTGCCCATCCCATTGCCACTTTAGTGACCTAACCCTTTGAACTATGGCGATGACTCTAAAATATGACTATACAATTCATATCTTGTATACTAGTTTGTTTGTTTCACTAGATCGTTTCTCTTGCGGACTTTGCAAGAATAGAATTGCTTACCGGCGTTTATTTTTCCCGATTCTTATAATCTAGAACTATTGAAGACAATAATTGAACAGGCACTTTATAGGAAGAGTACTGCTTTTTAGGCCACATTTTCATTTTAATACGGGGAGATTGTTCCAAAAAGACTACCTAAATAGTATTACAACTAAATGTCTGATAACCCTAATATGAGCATGAGCATACTAGAAGGGACAATCTCGGTTTGTCTTATCGTAGCCCAATTCGTATAGGACATAAATGTATACACCAACTAGACTATTGTCCACTGCTACTGTGTAATAGTTACATTTTGGTAGCACTTATAAATTCATATTAAAAATTCTGCCAACATCTTATATTGATTCTTATTCCTGTAGCAGTTTGGCTTGACATATTATAATTATAGCGTAACGAAGCAGTGATATGAATTAGTTTGTTGTATAGCGGTGCGGAGAGGAGAGGGGAGGAGAGGAGAGGAAAGGAAAGGGGGGAAAGGAGAGGGGAGGAGAGGAGAGGGGAGGGGAGGCGAGGGTAGTGGATAAAATGGGCTGACATTTGGCAGAGCAATCAATAATATTGCGGAGTTGTAAAGGAATTGTGAAATAATTAAAAGTCTAATATTATTAAAGTGCATCTTTTATTGTGGTGCTTTCGGAGTTTACAGTATTACAGTGCATATATACATGTGTATATAGCGTCATAATTATAGGCCTCAGTAGGTATTTGTGTCTGCTACCCACTTATTTTAAATTTTAATAAAACGAGTTTAATGACCAGATTTCAAGATAATCTACTTATAAAAATCTCTAGCAACCTGATTGGCAGTAATATCCTTGCTCAAATACGTAAGAAGTACATCCTGCACCATCTTTAAATGCATTCTTGCTTCTGTGATAATTTATTTATCAGCGTAAAAAAGTCGTTCGGAACTTATACAGTTAAATCTATTATGGAAACTAATTTCAACGATCTATTTGAATAACTTAACAAGTCTAAATCATGTAGAAAATAGGGCTTTTTAAGCTTTTTGAAAATGAGCCGATAAACCATTTGAATTTTGAAGAATATAAGAGAATTGAAGAAAAGAGAATAATTTGTATGTAACAAAACGTAACATGACGCCTGTAATTTCTGAAGGGGTAGACAGGAGTGTAGAACTCTCCCACATTTCACCAGTTATTTTACGTCCCATGGTGTGGGCAGTGTCTCTGAACACAGATCCAGACTCTGAGTCGAGTACTCATTTGACTAATGAGTCAGTCAATTTGTATGTAT
>DWDT01003418.1:0-12322 GCA_018245595.1 Microceris scylla | reverse complement strand
AGTTAAAGATATAAAAGAGTGATATATATCCCAAGAGCGAAAAGATATAAATCACTCTTTTCTTTTCACGGATATATTTTGCCCATCTCTAGATTCCTCGCAAGTGTCAAGTTAATTTCAGCATGTTACACTTTTGTATTATTGTGTTGCCATAGTCATACATATAATTTAAAAGTACATATTTTAGTCTAGCGTTGCTCACATTTTGATCAAACTTACCGAAAACGATAATATATCTACATATAGTGAACAGCAACATGCTTATGATGGGCAACGATGATATTAAAAGACCCTCAGACGATTTGTCCACGACAAGCAATGTCTTCGAAGAAAACGCAGAACTGGATTTAAATGAAAAACATTACAACAATAATTTACGTAAGTGTTCGTAATTCAAATTATAGCATTTATAGAAACACAGTTTCAATTCAAATCAAATCAATATAACTTTAGAATCACTATTTGAATATTTCTATTGTTCTGCACTCCCCTTCCTTCCCTTCAGCAATTACAGGCGTGATGTTACATTTAGGGGTAGTCTATGAAAACGATACAGATTAATATTAAAGCTAATACATTTTCACATTAGTGTTCATTGTTATTTGTGTATTACGTTCACGGACATCATTTATGTAAATTTTTTTACAGCAAACTTGCCACAGTCTAATAATGGCGCAGGTTTAAACAAGTTACAAATTATCAAGAGCCATTCGAACAATATTTTACAGCCAGAATGCAAACAGTCGTCTATTTTCTACAAGTTGCACGGGAAAAAAAGCAGAGACAACTTCGTGAATATTCTTATGAAAATACAAAGCGATTTGAACACTTTAAGCAACAAATTGTCTAATCTCGAAAATAAGATACAATTGTGATTCTCACTAATTAGCATTATTTATTATATTCTGTTTTTTTATTTTCTTGTCTGTTGTGTGTTTTTTTATCATTGACGTTTTGTTAAATAAAAGATTATGTTATGAAAGTAAGGTTTTATTGAATGTTCTTGAAAACCACAATAATTCAAATAAAACACCAGGGCTATAAAAATCTTTATAGTCATTTATGTACATCGCATCATATTAAATGAGAAATGTGATTTTTATGTACAACACTTTACATTCTATATACAATCTCATTAACTGTTAAATAGGCACGATTTGGTAAGCAAACTCTTTGAAATTTACCAAACTAAGTTGCCTTGAAGCATGTACAGTATATAATATACAATTTATATATTTATACACCACTAAACTTTAATTGAAAAACTAAGGTAATCGAGGTAAAGTGATCGGTAATGATCAGGTAATCTGTGACTAGGAGTTAAAACCATATTTATACCCTCTTGTACACAACCCTGTCACATTTTAAAAAAAATATGGCAAAATATTAAAAATATCACCCCTCAGATAAATTTGAAATGTCTCCTTAATTCTTTTTCAAGGTCACTTAGAACCGTTATGAAAAATCTGAACAGTTTGATATACCAATTGTTAAGATTAATTATAAATAGTGTAAATAGAATAAATTAACATTATAAGTAATAAATAACAGTAATAAATATATTTGGTCACTTTCATACAATAAGTTTTTCTTAAGATTGCTAAAAATTTTACTAAATTTACTCTAACCATATACAACACCATGTAGCTTAAGGAATATACCATAGAAGTACAAAACAACAAGAGACCACAAGTACTTTGTATTCAGATACTGTCTCCTAATTTTTGATGTTGCATTCTGTAAAAAAAAAAAATTAAACAAAAATGTTGGGTATACTTTGAGTATTAACTATAAAGATATATACTTTACCCCCTCCCCCTAGGGGGTACCTTTGTAACAAATTAAAAAAATGCTTACATAAGCACCATTTCTTTAATCAGAAAATAATGACTTAAAAACAATGTCTCTGAACATTAAAGTTGTAAATGGAATTGAACAATTGTTCACCAATTTATTACATTCCATTAATTTATTTTAATGTCCTTACAAAAGAAAAAATATGTCCTTATTCCTTACCAATTTGAAAGACTACTTTTCCACAACAAATTTATTATTACCAGTAATGAAAAGTTTCTAAACATGTTTGAATTGTGGGGGTGTACTACATTTGTCTGTGTACCCATTTAGAGAAATGCAAGTGTGTTGTTATGTTAAGCAATAGCATATTCTCATTAAATTTTCTAATTAATAAAGCTGTTAATAATAAAAACATCAGTCTGTACCTTGTATTCAAGTTGATATATGCTTTGTGTACAGCATTTGGTCATGACCATGAAACCACACATGCGTTTTTGCATGCCCAATGCATATTCTATACTGCGGATGAGGTCATTCGTCTTGAGCACCAACAAAGCTTGACGATCAACATGTTCCAAACATTGTGTGACATGGTGCAGAAAGTTGGGTAACTCGTTTTGGAATGTCGATTTCTGAAATGAATATAATTTGTAAATAAGACTGTGGTAACATTCTGAATAAAGAGATATTATAGTTGATTTAAAAGCTTAATTTTTTCCATTAGTAAATAAATATGTGAAAAATGCCTATAATTTGATGATATGCTCTTCAGAATATCACAATACTGTTTAGGTACAAATCGATTCCTCATTTCAAAGTGTTGTAGGTTTACAGTGCATATTAAGGAAAAAGTATAGAAGATCAATCTTAACCCTTTGTGGTTCTAAGACTTTTTATAAAAAGTTGCACCAGATCCTACTCCTTATAAAAAATGTTCATACATTGTGGACAGTGGACCTGCCAGTAAAAAACATATCAAATATGTGTGGACTCTGAACCTCAAGAGGTTAAAATATTTAGAGGATAGTTCCGTTATGATTTTAATGTCAATGTTACCCTCTTCATTGTAAAAGGAGCCCCATTAGAATCAGGGAAACAATGAAAGGTTTAATAATGATGACTAATATAGAATAAATCTCTAGATTTTGCAAATCATGCTTGTATTATATTGCAACTTTATAATATGAGGAAAAAACGTCACTTGTCATGTTGAAAATCAAACCCCTTATTACATAAGTTTTCCTCATGTTGATCAAGCATGATTCACCTTGACGTTTTTTAACCCAAAGTTTTAAATGTAATATTGCTGTTTCTCATTTATTTAAAATTCATATTAACACTATGTTTACACACAAACATATACATTTTTAATAACCTTTTTTAGACATGCAAAGTATAAAAAATTATGAGCCAAAGGAATAAAATAAATTGTACAAACCTCGTCAGATGACGGCTTTGTTTTATCAATCCCTTTCATAATTACATCCCAAGGCCTGCCTGTGACCATGCAAGCAAATAGACCATACAACTCCTTTTGAATACCGAGTTCCTCTGCATGTACTCTCATTTCATCTCTATCTCTAGCTATTATCGAAAGCCATAGCTTTGAATAGTGATATCGGAACTTCTCTGTAAGTTGCTGAAATATTTAATATTTATATGTAAATTAATAAATTATGGCATATGTCACGAGCTTGATCATACCAGTTACCATTTTCCTTAAGATGGAATGTGAGCCCATATAGCAAATATTTAAGGTCATTTTAACACATTTTCAATCAATTTATATGAGATACTGAATGTAATTCAAGTTGTAATAATAATTGTCTTATTAAAAAATTGGCTGTATTTTTGTTCATATTCTGTAACTATGAATAGCTATTTAATGAGAGTATAAAGTATTTTTAGGACTCCTATTTAAAATAAACAGAATTGTATTTGTAATTTCCATCAATCTTTTTTCAATTTAAAAACTTTGCTAAAACCTGAACATTAACATCACCATCATATTAACGCTTCCACATTAAATTTTACAAAACTTATCTATAACTTACTGCATACAAACCGTGGTCCAGCAGGTACACTGAGACTTCCTTTTCGTTGGGTTCTTTTTTCACTAGGATATTGCCAGGATGTGGATCACTATGTACAAATCCAGTGACAAAAATCATATGTGAATACAAATCACCAAGTTTTGTACATAATTCTGACCTGCTAATCTTGTGTGCCTGTAAGAGTAGAATATTATGCAAATAATGCAAATTAATGCAAGTAAATTATGCAAATAAGCTAGCTGTGGAGGTTGCAGCTGTTGTCCCAGGTAACATAGAGACATCCCATATAACAAAGAAACAGACAAAATACACTCTGAATTACAATATGCAAAAAATACCCAATATTTAAAACACCAACATTTAAAAAGTCTGCGACATTTAAAAGGGCACAAACTACATCATGAACAACACATGAAATTTTAATACAAGTGAGTCAGTCAAATATCCGATAAAACATATCAGTGGTTATATTATGATAAGTTGAAACCAAAGTCAAATTTAGCACCTACTAGGGAATGAGGAGTATAAAAGGTAGATAGGAAGGAGAGATAAAAGGTAGTTATCCTAATTTAGAATATAGCTAAAACTTACTAAGAATATTCTCATGATAATACATACATCATAATGACACAAGTAAAATGCATTATATTCAAAAATACTTTAGGAGATTCTTATATTAATTTAACACTGTTTTTATTACAAACTAATTGGTACATATTGGAATGGAATTGGATTGAATGGATTAACAATGAGTTATACATTGGGGTCTAGGATTGTTTTATATTGTATCTTAGAATTGACTCATGGATAACTATAAACCAACCTCACTAAAAACAAGACACATTTAGCTGAGTATATACTTAATTGTTAAAACCAAGTAGGTAGTAACCTTAGTATATAGTAGAATAGATTTGTTAGCTTATGTAAATGTTTTCTTAAGTAATTTATAAATATTTTTTTTTACTTGCAAACTTTAAATACTCACATCCAAATATTTAACATCGTTCACTTGACCACCAGTTACATACTCCATAACGAGAACTCTCTCAGTGCTGTATTCCCAGAAGATCTTGGGAACTTTGAGCCACTTGTAATTTTTGAATAACTCGGCAACTTTCTCTGCATTCTTGCCTTCTTGTAAGAAATCCAATTCTTTTGCTATGTTCTTTTTAGTTTCATCAACAAGCCATTGCATTTGAAAATCTGGGAATACTTTTGACATTGTGGTAATCATGAGCTCCATCCATTTTAGATCTATTTTTGTGTTTTTACGTACAAAATGATGTTGCACTTTTACTGCCACCTCTGTACCATCTTTTAGCTTTGCTCTATGAACTTGTGCTAATGAAGCTGTACCTAAAGGTTCTGGGTCAAATTCCTCAAATAACTCATTAGGCTAGAACAATAACAAGGAACTTATTTAAGAAAATCCATTTATCTAACACAGACACAACCCTAATATTATAATAATACACAGTACATTAAATCCATCAAATAAATTATGTTAAAACATAATATAGGTGGGCTTTAGAACAATGTCTAATAATTATGTCGTTTCTTGTTTAATAATTACATTAACATGACTCTTACAAAAGAATTTTTAAATTAAATTACACCAATGTTACATAAGAAAGATGTCACACATTCCTTTTGAATATTATTTCTATAGGTACACAGTTATTGTACAAAAATATTTTATTATTCTAATTCACATATTCGTTCTAGAATAGTAATAAATTAATTTTAAATGAGACTGCCTTGTTTCATTGAGTGGTTGCAAGTGTGACTGCCGATTGGGAGGTCCTGGGTTCAAATCGCGGGTCAGGTGTTAGTAGAATTTTTGTAATTTAGAATTTCTAGTAGTGACTAGAAGTCTAGTATTGTGCTTGGTGTATGTCAGTGGGCTAACCACCTATTCCGTGGTGCATAAACATTACTGGTGAAATGTGGGAGTATACTCCACTGCCTACCCCTTCAGGGATTACAGGTGTGATTTAACATTTAATTTTAAATGAATCTTACAGGGATTGATATTTAAGCAAGTATCAATTTTTGTTTAGGCCCTAGTGCCCCCAGAATTGGTAAAGATTAGTTTAAATATACAAGCAAATAAAATGAAAATTGAGACAGTCTGACTTTCATCTGAAATTTTCTAATATGTAATAATCTAGTGAAAATTTTGAATATTTTAAGACAGATCCCTAGGAAAACTAATTTCTCACACAAATACTGATAAAATGTGAGATATACTATTGTGAAAGTGTACAGTATCAAATTTTGCTAGAAATAAATTCTCAAAAAATACTGATACTTTTTACAGTGACAACAAATATCATTCTCCTTGGAAGATCATTACCCAATGTATCCAATTACTACCTATTCAGAATTCCTACATCTTCATTACAAAGTTTATAACAAACTTAATGATACAATTGTTATGCAATATTTTGTTCATGTTCAGCTATGGACTGAGACAGGCTGATGAGGAATATGGTGTAATTAAAAATTGCAGTATTACTCATGGTTACTTACATCCTTCTTTAAATCCTCCTTTATGACAGCATAAAGTTCCTCAACAGTATTCCTGGGAGCATCCTTGTGTAGAATCCGCATGGTTTTTACATACTCATTAGGTAACAAGTAGTCAAGTGCTCCAATGTGTTGTCCGACTTTAATGTACACACCTTTGTTAGCTATGCAAAGTTCGAGTAGTTTCGCCGCCCCAATTTGATGAGCTTCACTTTTGACCTGGAAATATTCCTGCGAAGTCCGATCCCATTCTTTGCTGTATAACATAGATTTATACGTCCTCCCAATGTCTACTGCAGTTTTTGCAGTCCTCGTAAGCCTCACGATTGCCAAGGATCCGTAATCAGTGTCATGGCATTTCAATGCCACAACACCGCCGATTGCTACACTTCCGTATAGACCGTACCTTAATACACGTCTCAAAATTCCCGGAGCCATGTTTGAACAGACACGTATATTTAGTAAAAATCATCTACTTTTCTTATTCGTAAAAATATTTTCCATGATAAATAACTGCGTCAATCACAGCAGGTTAATAGCAAAAGCAAAACTGAACTGAACTAAAAGACCTCTATCATTTTGACTATTTTTGACTACTGACAAGTGACATTTGATGTTAGGATAAAGCCCACGCAAAGAACAAATGTACTTTTTATGCTTTGAATTCCATGTTATGGTTCTTATACAATTTTAATTAGTTATGAAGTTTAAAACGCGTCATTCGAATATATTCAAGCTTTAGTACAGAAATAATATAATATTTACGGCAGCCTTTAAGTTTATCTCTTGTAAAATTACATTCATCATCATCATCAGCCTATCTTAGTCCACTGCTGGACATAGGCCTCCCCCAAAAAGGGGATTATGCCTGTAATCTCCACGCTGGGCATGAGGGTTGAAGATCGCAGAGCACAGCTTTTCGTATCGCCGACGCTGCTGCCCGTCGGCGGCCAGGGCATTTAGCCGTGCCCATTTAGGTTGCGCTATACCGCAATCAGCCGGTCGCCAGAGCGTCGTCTGTCATAGCAAGGTGGACCACGCGCAGGTGAGGTTGGGTTGGGCTCCTGAGATGGTGGTTGGAACCCGAATTACATTACCCAGTGTAGTAACAAAGTTCAGCGGCCTTATGATGACGTCTAGTCTGTCTTTTGTTTTTCATATCTGATTTACTGGAACTCTGTATTTCTTTCGAATGTCATCTTTTTAAATTAAACTACATTTTAATATCATTTTATTTTTGAAGGAATTTATTAATGGCCGTAATGTAGCATTTTACCAGTACAATATAGTTACTCGCAACCCTGATGACGCCATCTTTCTTTCGTCAGTGTTCCGCTTCCGTTGACAGATCTTTTTAGCTAAAAATCTCGAAAATGAAGGCTAAAGGAGAGGTATGTATTCGTAGTAAATACAAAATGAATGTGACAATAATGAAAAACAATAGTGTACAACTGGAATTTTACAGATATAAAATGTTTCATAAGTGAAAAATGGATAAAGCTTGTAAAGTGATGATAAGTTCAACCTGCTGGATCCATACACGTTGCCGCGGTAGCATCACATTGTGATGTTTATATATCATAGGCTTTTTTGTATGTTAAACTTGTAGTATTATGAAAATCTAAGATCCTTGTAGATATATTTCTTGTTTATAGGGAGTATTCGCTAAAGTGTTATGTGAATTATAAATTGAGGTTATGTCGTGATATGAATTTATTCCTAAATCTAATATCTCTTTATGTCACTTATTAAATATATATGAAATGCGAGGTTTAAGTAAATAAAATTAATTAGTTTTAGACATCCTTTGTGTATAATTTAGTAAATAATGTATTCGATTTAATTAAACCAATCTTATTGTGAAGACCGTCAACTCATGTTTATAGATATGTATAGGTCTGAATCTGATACAATTGTGACCAAGTATCTCACTGGCCTACGTGTTAAGAGAGTGATGAATGTGGACTAGTCATGCGCGTCATGTCTGTAAGAATAAAGATATTTGGTAGTTGGTGCTCACTGCCGACCCATACATCTATTAATAATATTTTTTGTAAATTACAGCTGAAGGAATATGAAGTCATCGGGCGTAAGCTGCCCTCAGACAATGAGCCAAAACCTCCTCTATATAAGATGAGAATCTTCTCTCCGGACCCTATTGTCGCCAAATCGAGATTCTGGTACTTCTTGAGACAACTGAAAAAGTTCAAGAAAACTACTGGAGAAATTGTTTCTATTAAGGTTTGTTTTTGACATGATTACTGACATATTTAAAATTCAAAGAAAGTACATTTGATATAAAGGAGAAGCATCAATGTATCTGATTTGATCCTCGCACTGGGCTTGCGAGTTGGAGATCATAGAGCATGGTGCCTTGCTCTGCTTATAGGTGGCCAGGGTATCTAACTGTGTCTAGGCAGGCCAACCTGTAGCCTGCACTGTCAGTCAGTACCAGGTTTAATGCTATGTTTTATGTGCCCCGGTTTATAGTCGGAGGATGTATTTCTGTCTGCTTCTACAAAGGTACCAAATATATATTCAAATTAAACACTTGCAAACAAGCTATTCACAGATCTGATTTATATGAAGTAGCACTCAACACATTGAAAGTGATCTCTGCAATTTTTTATAACCATATCCAGTATTGTGGAACTGAAATTTTAACTAAAGTAACAATTTGTTCACTCTGGGTACAACTGAAACTACAGTGCTTGGCTAATGAATTCTTTGACACATGCTGTATCAAATTGTGTACTTTATTTTTACTTAACATTAACTTTTAAAAGCTCTCAAGAAATTATAAAAACAATGTTAACATGAATATATTTAAAGTGCATTTAATTACTCTCTAATCAGAAGGGCTTATTTCGGAAAAGATAAAATGATCAAATAATGTATTTAGTCTGTGTAATAAATGTAGAACCTGTTGAAATGAGATTTATGATTTTTTCAGGAAATCCCTGAAAAGAGCCCCATTAAGATCAAGAACTTCGGTATCTGGCTGCGCTATGAATCCCGCTCGGGTGTGCATAACATGTATCGCGAGTACCGCGACCTGAGCGTGGGCGGCGCCGTGACGCAGTGCTACCGCGACATGGGCGCCCGGCACAGGGCGCGCGCGCATTCCATACAGGTACAGTTTTAAGCGACATCTAGCAAACAAATGATAAATCGGTACCTAGTTATAAGTTACTTATTTGCTACTATCATTCTTCAACCATTCTCCCACCCATTATCAACTCAAGTGTAATCAAAATAGTCAAAACCATTTTAATGTGTCAGATAATATAAACTATATGAACTTAAATCCATTCTACTTTGCCTAATGTCATTTGCTTTTTGTTCCTATTAATAATATAAACAAATTAAAAAATTAGTGAATTCTATAAAGATAGACTTGTAAGCAAAAGTTATCCTTATATGAGTAGTTTTTCATGGATAACATTATACATGATCTTGAAATGTCTATTTAATTAAAATCAGCAATTAAATTGGTGTAAAGTCTGATTTAGACATATGTTAAACCCCTATAATGTACAATTCCATGAAATCTACATTTTTTAAACATTATTCAGTCAATAGCAGTAATTTAAAATTATATACATGTCAACAAGTAAACTACAGTACATCATACAGATTAGATTACTTGATATTATTCATTAAAAAATGTGGAATGGAACATATGTGTCAAATAAGATAAAAAGTAATAATTTTAACTCATTGCTTTTTGTGTTTTTACTTTATTAAAAATTGAAATTTTTAAAAACCCTAGAAACATTTACTTCTACTGCAAGATATTGTTGTACAGGTTATTTTGATAGGCAGGGAGGGCAGCAGGGATTTTATTCGTATGGGTGTACAGATTGTTTTTGAAAACATAATTGAAAATGGTTCATTATACTTCAAAACTAATTAAATTACAAGTGACTAAGGTGATTACTGCCAATTATGTATTACATATGTGATATATTTATAATCATTAGTTAAAAGCTAAGTGGTGTACTCTACCAAGCCACATGTGGACAGTGTGGCAGACTATGGCCTTAAATTTCCTCAATCTGATGGCAGATTTATGTTTAACAGGGGAGCATGGGGTTGACAAATATTGAATGAATAAGAGGATAGATTGTGATTTAAGAAAAAAGAAATATCTCATTCTAACTTAGAATTGATTGACAAATCATTTCGATTTACTTATGTTGTCAATTGTTTGACTTTAAAAGTTACACTCGCTTTTTTCATTATGTTACTAATTTTGATACAAAACTTTGAAATTTTACTAATGTCAAACTTAATACTAGTATTGCATTAACTGCTGTCAATTATCTTATAAGGGTAGATTGGGCCATATTGAACTATTACTTTTATTGTAACCTTAACTTGCAGATTATCAAAGTGGAGACGATCAAGGCTGGCGCGTGTCGGCGACCGCAGGTGAAACAGTTCCACAGCAGCAAAATCCGCTTCCCGCTGCCCAAACGCGTGCACCACCACAAGCGACTCAACACCTTCGCCTACAAGAGGCCCAGCACATACTTCTTGTAAATTGTACGCTATTAATTAAATACATTTAATGTGGTATTCATGACTTTTCTTACCAGCATCCTCAGATTATTGATTGTTGACGATGTTACAACGGAGGTATAAAGCGTAGTGGAAAGTAACACCAACTTCAGAGTGACATTTGTTGAGCACACCCAATACTCGCCCAGTTCACTTGGATCATCTTGTCAGATAAATAATGTACGAAATCAGCACGATTTTTAATACAACCTTGTTTGAAATCAGTTTCTAATTGATCGATATCGCGTACGATTTTAGTGGGCAATAGCCTCTCACATGAATAAGTTTCGGGCAGTCGGTCTCGTGGACTAGACCGACAAACTTCCCCTTATTCTTAATTGATAAATAATAATTGTGCATTGTTTCATATCAAGATGAATTACATCATCAGTAACTAAATTCATAGCTACGTATTTACTACATAATTGTTTATCGAAGTTTAGATGTTACCAGACACTACAGAGCTGTCCTTTTCTATGTAGATTGATCGATAGTGATCAACAATTCCACAAACACGTTAATAGTACTGATACGAAGTACCTTTGAACAAGGAAACAAGTCAAATTAATCGCATTTTGTTACACATTCGACATTTGCGACCAACAGCCATTGCTCAAGTATTAAGTCGCCATGATATGATTCATCCATTAAAATACAATCAATAAATTCAACTGCATACAATTGGAAATATGGAATGTACAACTGCATACAATAATAAAATATAAATCTTTATTCAATTTAAAATAGTAAATAGGTATACAATTTAAAGTAGGTATAAAATCTCAAACATTTCCTTGACATGCACAGACGATCATAATAATTTAATATGCATATTATAATTAGGCATATGGGGTCGTGTAAAAACGTGCCCACATATGGACTTATACAACGGTGACATCACGGTGGGCCAGTGCGGCAAACTGTAGCTTCAACGAGTATAGAAGAACTTTAAGGGCTATGTAATGATATAAGATTGGATGATGATGGGTCAGACCAAACGTTTTTTAAAAATAGCAAATAGTGTGTTATGGAATTTTATTTTATGTCTCTGACATCATCATAAAAATAAGTCTTTAAAACACTTTTATATAAACATACGAATATAGAAAAATACAAACAAGATAGAATGTCTGCCTGTTTTATAAATTATAATATAAAACGTAACTTCACGCCTGTAATCCCCGAAGAGGTAGGCAGAGGAATGCTGAACGTTCCTCCCATGTTTCACCCATTACGTTTAGGTCCTACTATGGAATCGGTGGTGAGCCTATTGGCATGCATCGGGCACATATCCAGACTCCGAACCACTACTAGAAAATCTAAATTAGAAAAATTTGTAGTGTTCGACAAGGGAATCGAACCCGGGACCTCGCGATCGG
>DWDT01003417.1:0-12324 GCA_018245595.1 Microceris scylla | reverse complement strand
TGCGGGTAATAATTAATAATTATTATGATTATCGCCAATCTTCTTAACGATCTACTGTTGGACCGGGTTCCCCTCACATTTTGACAGGGAACCCCTGTTAAGGTCATTAGAAAAAGGCTGTTGGAGGGGTCATGAATCATTATGTGTGTGTCACTTTACTTTGGTTACAATTTCATAAACACAAAGCAAATAAAAGTACCCTTTTATATGCTTCACAAACTTCATTTGAAATTAGTTTTTATTCATCATTTTATGCACCAAACATATTTCTTACAAAAATAACGCACTTGACTTTCATATCCCCGTTTGTATTATTTACGTCATTACTTGAATCATTTCAACAGAATGTCCCAAGAGCTTATAACTTCCAATTAGTTTATTGAAAAGCAACAATGCAAAGTAAATCGGCTTTGGACCAAAGTAGATTTGTTTTACGTTTGTTGACGGTTACATTTCAAGAGGTGTCTTTGTGAGGTTTCGTCCAACTCCAAAAAGCTTTCTCGTGTCCAGGTATTGTGAGGACAATGTCGATAAAATGCGAAAAAGACTTTTATTGTATACCTATAATAATCTTTATTTACAGCAGCTTTGGGTATTTCTCTGAAGTTCGAAATGGGATATACATACCTATATGTACTTATATACAGAATCAAATGAAATAAAGAATTTCGAGTATTATTGGGTTTTTGTAACTACTTACTTTCCAATAGTACTTAGTTCGGAATCTGGACTTATAACATAAGTTAGTGAATTATGGAAGTATGCTCTCTGCCGTCTTCCCTTTGAATTACAGAATGAATTGATGGAATTTTGTATTTTTGTTTCAACACCACTATACGTGGTGAATTTGTATGTGTTTATAGATAATCCTTGATAATGTACTTTGGCATTTGTAATGTTAGTACTGATAGCGAAATCAGTGGGTTTAACTATGTGTGTATGCTAGTCAATACGATCAAATTACTGTTGGCCGTCGCCCGACGGTGTTAAGGTTATTGGTTACAAATTATAATAATTATATAATGTATAACAGCGTCTTTAGATATCTACTTTTAAAGTTATTTATTACTTTGCCAATTTTGTGAAATAATCCAATGTCTAAGCACTTATTCCTTTTTTTCAAAACACCGATTATAGATTTAATAAATTTATGTACAGTGATTGATAAAAAAAAATTAAAGAATATTATGTAAAAATTGACTCGATTGATCTCGATCTCCAAACCGCATGCCCAGAGTGGAGATTACGGGCATAAACCCCCTTCTGGGGAGGCCTATGTCCAGCAGTGGACTGAGATAGGCTGATGATGATGATGATGATGATAATGAATAGTTTTATTATGGTTTCCAGAATTTTCCAGTAGGTAGGTACTTGTTAAATGTGTGTTGAGAAACATTATATCACGATTTCTTGTACCAGTTACACATGTTGTAGGCGATTTTCGACTCTATGTACTTAACATATTTCTCTCTGAAAAGTTGCAAATTCTGTCAAAGTTGGAAACTTTTAGGACGAATACTGATCGCGAGGATCAAAGTTGTTCCCTTTCCATTGTAGCCAAATTCTCTTTGAGTTTGAAATTCCATTTCTAAATGTACATAGCATGTGTGTACATGGATCCAGTATCAACGTTACGAAATAAGTAATTGACAATTCTCTATATAATAATATCTATGTAAAAACCGTACCTATTATGTACGAAAGTAATTTAATTTGCGTATTTTTGTATCTACCTTTTCAATTATGATTTTGCTCAAAGGGCTATTAACTTAGCCATTGAAATTAATAATTTCTGAGCCGGGTTTAGGGAATAGCAATTTCTTTTGAGTTCCTCGGAAAATTCAACGGGAATTAATTAAAATGTGTTGTAAGTATTGTATTGGAAGAAGTTCCAGATTAATTTCAAATGTCGAATTTCGTTTCTCCGTGTTCAGTGGTTCGTGGTCTGTTACAGTCGTCTAAAACAGAAAAATATTGTCAAATTTATGGTGCTGTTCAAGTCATAAGCAACATATACGTATTAAAAAAAACTCCAGGAAGGAAGGAACTCGAGTTAAAAGTGACCCCATATTTTCTATCGTTGACTGTTTTATTTTTGACTGCCTCGTTGGTCGTGTTTGTTGCAAGTGCGATTGCCGATCGGGAGGTCCTGGGTTCGATTCCCTGTTCGAACACTACAAAAATTATCTAATTTAGATTTTCTAGTAGTGGTTCGGAGTCTGGATATGTGCCCGATGCATGGCAATAGGCTCACCATCTATAATGTAATTTATAATCCTATCGATATCATTTTATTAATATTCATTGTCATAATTTTTTTTATCGTTTCATAGTTCAACATAAGTTTTTTTCAGAATGAGAGGATTGAGGCCACTGTTACCTTACTGTCCGAGTATGGTTAGATAGACATAATAAACTTTAGAGAATAACTTTTGATTATTAGGTAGATTTACGTCCACGTTAGTAAAAATCCAGTTGGCAAACTTCCAGTTAGAGAAAATGGAGTATGGAGAGAGTATGGAGAAATCTAACGTGTAGAGGTTTCCTGGCCATGTTTTCTTTCAATTACACAATAAATTTTATTATGTTTTCAATGCATACAATATACCGATAGCAAGTCCTACCCACCTATTTCGCCTTGCGAAAGACCGAGGGAGGCTTGATGAATTAACAGTCAACCTTCCCTAACACGAGAAATACTTTAAGAAAAAGAAGATAAATGAATGTATTTATATAATCAGTTATAGATAAAATGTCATATTTGTTACTTAAAGGTAAATTTCGTAAAAAATGTTTATTAGTATCTTTCTAAAATACATTACATATGTATATCTAGTACCTATTCTTGGCATCACTTCATCACATAATGACTCCTCCTAAGAAAGGTTCGTTCATAAGTCTTATTTAATTTTATCGATCGTTGAGTTAAACTTAACAACTATTAACGAAAATCACTGTTTCATGACTTTAAGAATCTCAGAACAATCAATAGATAAATAATTGATAAACAATGGAGGAAAACTATCGACTTGACCAACCGCTTTTATTGACTACTGCCCGTGCTGTTGAGGGTTCGTTTTAATTCGTTATTAAATGTATTTGGTAATCACACTTTGTTATTTTATTACAAAGTCTCTTAATTGTGTATAGAAATGTTTGTACATATATGTACCGGCTTAACTCACGTATGTTTTTCGGTCTGGCTTGACTAGTTTTGGATCTATACGAGAACTTTCATCATGAGCTCCCGCCAATTTCAGCGAGGTCGCGGTGGAGACTGCTGGCAGTGAGTTAAGCTGGTGTATATACAGTAATACCCTTTATGAACTGCCTAATTTGTGTCAGGTTATATTGAAATCTGACTTTATTCTAATTCTGCTTTAAGTGAAGTTACCGATCTAATTCATTCTCTTCTCCTTATTCAAATATTGTTAATGTGAACAATAACTTGAATTTTCAACAGCCTGTACTTACTTTAAAAAACTACATCTATTTAATTGAATTAAAGCGATTTAATAAACCTTTTATTGTAAACCCTTTTATTGTAGCATTATTATTGAATTAAGATAAATGATTTAATATTGTCATTTCACTGTAAAATGCTATTAAACAATGATGTAGTCCGAAACAAGCCGCTACCTATTCCACGTGCAAGTCATCTCGGAATCTCGACGGCGCGCAGAGATCTCAAACAGAGCTAGAATCGCGCCCGACACCGCATCGCCTCCAATCACCACTGATCATGATTTACGGACACGCGCTGATAACTGATCAGCTCTCTGACTATTTCGATTCTTCACAGACGAAATGTTCGACAAGCGGGAGTCAGTGTCGTGTTCATACAATCACGCTGCATTCAAACAATCTTCTGCGTTCCAATCCATTTTGTGTAAGTAGCGTTTTGTAGAGTTCGGTAGAGTTTGTACGATTCGTCATAAATTTTTATCAATCGAAATATTTTGTACCTACTATGCTCGTTATCTTTTAGATAGTAAATATGGAGTAGGTAGGTACGTATTGAATATATATGTCTAAAATATTGCAAATCCTTAACTTGGTTACCTACTGATGAATATTATTCTATACATGGTTCTTTAGAAGGTTATTCTTTGCCCTGGATTTCATACGAATAGATACCACACAATAACACATAAGCAAACAATTATTGTTGTAATAAGTTAAACTCATCATTCGGGAATCGAACGCGGAACTTTTTTCCACGACATCCACATCACGACCGCTGTGATAAATAACAAAGATGGTCTTAAATCGTTTACAATTAATTTATAAGGGAATGTTGCTCTTTGAAATTTTTTTAGATTATTTATGAATAAGGTTACGATTTGGAAATCAATTTGTGTTCGGTCACAATGTTGACCGATACTTGTATAAGTAGGTATGTACATATAACTGGTTGGCGTATAAGAAAATATTTGAACTGTGCAACAGGTCGTGCTATTTATGTAGCTTATAACGAATCATGATTGATGACTGGTTTCTAAAACTTGCAGTATATTGCGCAATTTCCAATTTTTGGTACGTTAAAAACTAGTTTGTAGAATGTCTAAGTGTCAAAAACGATGTCAGTGGCTTAAGTGTTCATACATAATATATTTTTATTACACCGGACTTCCAAGCTACGCTTTTATAAGGAAATAGAGAAAAAAATCTATAAGCGTAAAATCAATATAGCTTACTATTAACAAGATTTAGGTGCCCATCACACACCCCAACAGCGTGACGCGGACCGAAGATCCCACGTCAGCCCGCCTGTCCGATTAGCATCACCTTTACAGGTCACCGTTCCGACCCACAAATTGAAATCTGTTTCGATATGCCGCCAACAAAAACCTAGCTGACAACGAACGTCTGATGGATTAGCAACTGACTCATATGTAAAAATATTTATAGGTCAACATTGCGTTGCGTGATATTGACCCATACGATTCAATTGACTAATATATCGATGTTTTAATTGATTAAACAACGTGAGCTAATAACGTATAAACAAGCGTTCCCTTCCTGACATCTTGGATATATTTAATCTGAATTAAAAGCAGCCATAGCAGCCGAATGCCGAGCATTACCGTCCGGCCCTAGAGACTCCATTAGGAGTAATAAAATGCCTATTATTATCGAGGGCCGAAAAGTCGATGCACGCGATGCAATTACTTGATTGGCGGTGTTCTGGTTGGTTCTGGGCAGCGTGATTGATGTTGAACATAATTAGAAAACACTTCAGCGTGTGTCTTCATTGGTATAATCTTAATTGTGGCCAGCACTTACCTCGCTGACTCAAATCGCACGTGCGCTCGCCGTATCGTGAATAAACACGCTAAACGGACTTACCACTGGCTATAAAACCAAAATTGAGAACTCGATTCATCGCGGTGTTCAACTGTTGCTACCCATATCGATGTAAGGGGTGGTTCACATGACGATATTTCGAATGAAAATAAGGCAGTCTATGATATAATTACCAGACCGATAATAAAAAAACATAAATAAAACTCTTTTTCACCTACACATAAAGTAAACATGTTTTTTGGAAGTACTCGTTTCGGAGTCTGAATTTGTGCCCGTTGTGTGTCAATAGATTCACTCTCTATTCCACTGGACCTATAACATAACAGATGAAAAGTACATACAACACTACTCTACCTGCTCGTTCAACGAAGTACACGCGCGATGTTATATTACGTTCAATATTACACAAACACACACACACAGTATTTAAGTGAAAAGTATTTTGATGGTATTTTGGTGAAACGTGGTGGTGGGTGTACTACACTCCTCTGCCTACCCCTTCGGGGATTACAGGCGTGAAGTTACGTTGTTGCACAGTGTTTAAGTACCTAAAATACTTCGTGCGCTGCTTTGCAAATGATACAAACCATCAGGCGGAGAATGACCGGCCGATAGCAGCCGACAACTCGCAGATTTATCGCTGCCTCGCAGATATCGACGCTATATCCGGACAATATTGATATTTTCAGATCGCTACGCCTATCAACTTCCAACGCGTTAAAGTACTCCACAAAGTGAAATCGCCGAAATGGATAACAATCAATCTTTTTTTATGCGATGCAATATTTATTGAGATTGCTACTAGATTAACCACAGATGCCTCTTTAGTGCAGTTAAAGTGTGTTTAGTAATAATTGCTAGGTGTACACGTAACACAGCTGCAATTTCCGCATCTATTACTGCGATAGAAATATTTTTATTGACATCGTAGCGCAAGAATATGTGCCCAAATTTGTTTTCATTGCTAGTTTTGTAGATTATTCATTATAAATGTTTCACAATAAATTCTACACCCAATCATATACAATTTACTGAGTGCCTCGTTGGTTGAGTGTTTGGAAGCGCGACTGCCAATCGGAGGGTTCTGGGTTCAAATCCCGTATCGCGTACTATTTTTCTAATTAAGAATTTCTAGTAGTTACTCGAAGTCTGGATCCGTGCCCGGTATAAGCTTAATGCCCAATAGGCTTAACACCTATTCCATTTGACGTAAACGTAACTGGTGAATCGTGGGAGTGTAGGTACTACACTCCTCTGCCTACCTCTTCAGGGATTACGGGCGTGCCGTTACGTTTTCATATATAAAGTTTGGCCAGAAGAGTATCACTGCTATAAATATTTGCAATGTATTGTATCTGTTATGAAAAGAGTTTGTATCGTTTTGTAAGGTGGTTGCTTCTTTAGAGAAGGCTGCTCCATATACTATTGGTACTAAACATATTAATGACAGCCCTATTAATTAATCCAAAACACATTATCGGGTAATACTAATTTACCAAGTGTTGTAATTATTCCCTTGGATATACATAAGTACATATAATTGGGATGTGTAAGCCATTGAAAGACCTTCGAATTAGATTTTGATAGAATTGATATGAACAATATATACATCAAAACAATTCCAATATTTATTTGAGTATAAGAACATAATGAACGCAAGAAGTTTGTTAGAGGACGCAATAGTTACTGAGATCCGCGTCGAGACTGCGGCGCCCCGCCGGCCGTCGCGGATCCGCTGCGCCGCCGCCGGCCCGCAAGTAATCAACCTATTAATAAAGGGATCAAGTCTAATGCGACCAATTAAAACGGCGACTCCCGTCTTAAGACGCCCACAGTTTTTGGGTTCGTTCCAGCCGGATTAGGATCACGCTGGCGACATTACAATAAGTGAGATCAACTGAATGCGTATTATTTTTACTCGGTTCGTACGATGCCACGGTAAACGTATGTGTAGTCTCCTTTATCTACTAATAAGATGCCAAGATTTTTACTTGATAGCATTCCCAATATTATATTTTTGAACCTAAAAGTACATTGTAACAGCCCCGTTTTTAAACACTATGTTTATTTCGAAGCATATAAAGCCATAAGAATTCGAAGAAATCATTTGCATTTTGAACCATTATGAATTATTGCGTTTTCGGTGCCTTTAATTCGCATTGAATATTTTCATTCATTCATTATTCATTAGCATAATTGCTTATGGGGATATGATGTATTAATATTCAATTTCGAGTAGCACATCGTAATTTCTGCCGAGGGCAAGCATTACGTATGTACCGTGACTGCGTTGACAGAGCAGAGGCGAGAGGCGGTGTCTTTGTCGGCGCTTCTTTGATATCTGCGCGGGCGCCAGTAGCGGGTTCGAGTGCCAGTTTACGACCACCGACGCCTTTTATTACCAGTGTGCCAGCGTCAATCGAAAACGGTGATTGAATACTGGCGGTTTGCCCGCGTGTCTCAAGCGATTTTTACGCGTTTGGGTCCTATCAAATATACCGGCTCGGAGAGCAGAGCAAAATTTGGTCGTATTTAAAAATGAAATTTCACGAAGCGTACTTCAGTAAAGTCTATTTTTACATTTTAAATATGTATTGTATGGAAAGTGCTCGTGCATTCCCTTGCCATAAATGAAATGTAAAAATAGATTTTATTGAGATATACTAAAGTTCTTTTGTAAATACAAATAAAATCTGCCGTGCACTCTTAGCCAGTGTATTTGAAAGGACCTTTGAGCATTTGTGTCGCGTAAGAACCTATATTTGCAATACGTATTTTTACTAATAATTTTGTATAAATAACGTGATTATTTCGGTGAGTTGTTAGTTATTTATTACTAAAATAATATGTACTAACTAAACCTATTCTATACACGTTATATCTCAAAATATGACAGTATTTCTTTAATATAGTACCCACCTACCGAATCGTATCATTTCAGTCTATATAACTTGCTATAAATTAGAACAATATAAATGATAGTTAATCACCTTAACATCAAGTTCGCTTTGTATTTGATTCTTTAGAGACTGGTCCGAGCATGGTCCTCTCCATAGCTCGCTGAGCGATCTTAAATTGGTGCACCATTCGCACTTTGAGTGTCCACGTCTCGACTCCGCGTGTCATAACACCCGTTACCTAGAACACACTGATTAAATCCTTTTATCTTTATGCTTTGTGGTACCGCTAGTGTGAAAGTGCTATAAACGCGAATGAGTATTGCCCAACTTACGAAATTAAGACTCGGACATCGAATTTCGCACGACCCGGTTTCTGTATATGCTATCGTTTCTGAATTGTTTCTAATTTATTAATTAAATTATTTGCTATATCGTTACGTCAGCTCCCTTACAGGGAAGGCAGTAAGCTGCTATGGGACCTGATGTGAGCCTACACACCAATTTCGGAGACTTCAAACTGCCCAATCAGATAATATCTGATCTATTGTTTGGTCCTGGCTTCCCTCGTTCAATATCTGTTAGGTCATTCTTTCCTCTGCCATACTTTCTTTATGTTTGAATATCGCCTTTCTCACTTTTATCCGACACTATTGTATGCAAAGCAATCTCTTATAGTGTAACTTTTTACGTAAAAACAACTGCGAAGAAATCTTCCTATTGGGCACAATATATTTATAAATATAACAATATAATTAAGTAGGTGTTGTACAACGTTCTAATCAATCGTTTGTCGCTAATGGTGTTTACGCAAACATGAACGACAGGAATATTATATCGATATATATTATCATTTGTATGTGCTGCTCCACGCTGTAACTTGCTTTAGTGACTGATTAAAAACATATTTTGACAGAAAGTAAAAGAAACAATATGGCCGCCACGAGCTGTCAAAATTACCCCGTCCCTATTGGAAAACCTTTTATTAAAATCATAAAACATTATCATTGTAATTCCGCCTAATTTTACATACATATATGGTATACCTAGTTGGTTGGTAGGTTGGTTAGTTAGTTACATATACCTATGCACAATTCTGATAAACTCGTCATTTTCCTAGTCATACAATCATGGTCGTCGATATTATCTGCGACGAGCTTTACCACAGGAATGTAAACAAGATTTGCAATTCATAAAAACGTTTCAAACGAGATGCCATATGCAATTTCGATAACAAAATCTGACGCAACCGGCCTCGCTTATGTAGTAACTGTGAGTAATATATTTAGCGTCATTAAGAGGGCGCGCAGCGGAGGGCACAGTTTATACGCTATACGCCGACTACTGCGAATCTGGGCAAAAACCTTGTTTCATCAACACCAAGTCCGGACCGCGCGGTAATTAGCTTCGATTGCTGAGGAAGACCGCATTATGCAGTCATGTGCTAGTTACGAGAAACGCCGAATTTCATTTCACAGTATTTAAACAGACCATATACTGGCTGGTAGGGAAGAAAACCAGCGTACGAGTATACTCGTAGAGTGGTGTGATCTAACGTATTGTAGAAGAAGCACGTTAGGTATGTAAGGATAGAGATATCTGGCCCTCGGTGCGCTCTGCCTGGCCCCTAAGACACCTGGCGTGTAGATAAAATAATAATAAAAAACACGTTTTATATAACCAATAACATTATAGGTTGAATATCTATTGGTGAGTTGGAAATGTAGACTAAAAATATCGTTTGATAACAGTAAGAAATTATTTTTAATTAGCATTGATATTACATGTACCTACAATTTTTTTATTTTTGTCACTAAGATATTGTTTTATCGGTGGACTTAATCATGAAAAAAAAATTAATACTTTTTTATGACAAATTCTCCGTTAATGTCACATTAGTGAACATTATCGTCAGATAATAATACGTTTATCGTCAACCCTTCTTCGATCCATTGATTCTCTATTAGAATGAGAAGGGATAAATCCATGGCGTACCAAGCTGGCCAAGTTTATGTTGAATGATTACACACTCCACAGGCAACAATACGGATCATTCTAACGTGTATATTTCCTTTCAATTTTTTCCTTTACCTTTATAAGTGACACTGAGCTATCATCATTATTAGCCTACTTTCGTCCGCTGCTGGACATGGACGACAATAGCACGCCACTGGGTTCGTTTTTCAGCTCTTCGCATACAACCACAGCCAGCTATTTTGAGTATATCGTTAGTCCACCCAGTTGAAGTGCGTTGAGCTCTATTTGTCGTAAAATGATTCTTTTTAAGATAATCTCGCGACAAAAATGTTGCGCTAAGTCTGGTTCCTTTTCGCACTAGCCGTTCGGGGTAATAAAATGATATCGTTACGGCTTAAAGTGTGCAGTAATAGGCGAGACCGATCGAACGCCAACCGAATTTACAAAAAACGCGTTTTAACTTTACAGTAAACTGATCGAGTAGCGTCAGCAGCAACAGCACAGTTTTTATTTCATTTGTATTTCAATATCAAAGTTATTAGGAGTTGCCTTTTGTTTATGCTGTCCAAGTATTTTTTTCTTTTTTAATAGACTGTTTTAAAAACAAGTTTTTAATTTTGAAAAGTCATTTGAATTTTAAAATGACAGTTCGCCCATAGAGTTAACACCGTTTTCTTAACCCGTTAATTTATGATCTTTTCCAAAAATGTGTAAACATAGGCCTATTAAACATATGCTAGAAGTGATATTGCTGACGGTATTCGCGAGGCGGTGTGTACAAAGAAGCCGGCTACCAACTACAGGTGCTTAAATCGCGATCAAACATGATAGAAGCGAGCTTGTCCGCTCTCTCTGCTGCCGGCCACACGTACATCGCCGGGAAAATGCACTTACATTTTGCTTTCAGAACTGAAAATATGCTCCTGTGTTTACAAAAATCTATAGATACATTTCTTGGTGAATTTTGGAGTGTACTCGTATATTAACAGGCTGGTCCAGTGTGGATCATGGATATAGAACATGGGTACTTAGGTCACATGTTGCAATATTTAACCACTTCTAGGGGTATCTTACAAGATTTAAGAATAACTTAACGATAAACAAAGGCTGGGTAACATTCCTTTCCTAATACGGAAATTGTTATAAAACGTTGTTGTTTGTTAATTGTTAAAAAATTGTTACTGTGTAAAATCTACGAATGTTCCTTCAATTTAAATAATTACATTTGTTTTGACTGCCTCGTTGGTTGAGTGGTTGCAAGCGCGACTGCCGATCGAAGGTCTTGGGTTCAAATCCCGGATCGGGTACTATTGGATTTTTCTAATTTAGAATTCCTAGTAGTGTACTCGGAGTCTGGATCTGAGCCCGGTGTATGCCAATATGCTCACCACCTATTATTCCATGGACCTAAATGTAACTGTTGAAACGTGGGAGTGTATTACACCCCTATGGTTACCCCTTCGGGGATTACAGGCGTGATGTTACATTACATTTGTTCTTAGATTAATTATATTATGTATTTAGGTACGTATGTAATTATGTACCTACGTACGTATGTATGTACGTATGCAAATTAAAATATGTGTTTAGGTTGAGGACAAGTTGAAAAATTAAATAAAATGAAAACAAAATTTATAAATAAATCAAACACTTTACCGGTGAAGGCGAAAATAAGTGGTAGTGGAGAATTAAAAGGGAGCCGTTACTGAAGAAGCTCTTGTCAGAGTTGCGTTCGCCGCGGCACTTGATGCAACCGAAATAGTTAGAAAAACTGCATATGGCCCGGCTATCGGCCGCGGCGGCGCGCTCGCCTCGCCGATTAATGGATGCTGCTTTTTGTGGGCCCACGTGTAATGATAGCGGTTTAAAAGAGGAATTGTTAGTTCAGCTCCTAAATCATATTAACATTGACATATACATGCAATATTGACATATACATACATGCAATATTGACATATACATATATGCAATATTGACATATACATATATGCAATGTATCATTTGCCAATTGACTTAAGGATTCATTCATAGTGTTTTGTGTATCGAATGCAATATTTTTAAGGACGTAAAATGACGGATGAATTGGAATCATATAAACAGGCTATTGACCAATCTGTAAGATTTGTATTAATTAAGTGTAAGT
>DWDT01003416.1:0-12324 GCA_018245595.1 Microceris scylla | reverse complement strand
CGCATCCAACCTCTGCCAGCCACTTTGCGTATATCGTCACTCCACCTAGCTGGAGTATAATATCATATCAGCATATAGCATATCAGCTTTTGCCATTGCACCACTGGACAAGGGCCTTTCCGAAGGTATGCCACTACTCATCCAACAAATCTCACCCAGCCGCTAGCACCCTTTTTGAGATCATCAGTCCGACTTAAACGGTTCTTCTTTAAAACTTTGAAATTCATATCAAAACATTGCACCCTTTCAGTTCAATGAATCCAAACCACAAATTACATATACAAGCAAATGGTAGACCGTACACATCTTCAGCGCATAATCCTCTAATACATTACACGTAGCCGTCCTCCTCCCCAGTCATAAACACTCATCCCGAAAGCTTTCATCCCTCATGCAAATTGGCAGCGTTTACCAGGACTACATAACTCACGCACGGCCGGCGACAAGGCACAGTTCACCACCCTTTTTGTAAAATGACACTTATTTTTGGCAACCAGGAAATTGCGCACGATTCTAACTAGAATGCTTAAGCGTTGATGGCTTCGAGGGCAATTTGTTGAAGCGGAGGGGACGCATGACTTAGATAACGCCATTACAGTCACAAATATTGGATTTGAATAAAAAGAGTTTGGTAATTTTATGACGGTTTTTTTAATAAATAAAGCGATAAAATTCCAATTATATAATTTTACCATTAACATTCTCTTTGACTAAAAGCAAACACATTCATTTTAGATCTTCCTTAACATAATATAGGTATATATTATTCCCCGCAAAAATTGTACGAGTACATATTTTTCAGCCTTATTTATATTATCTTACATCAATCAGATGCCTGTTTATCTCGATTATAGCTATAAAGGAAATAAATGTTCTAATATCGTGCAAACAAAGCGGTCTACATTAAGTCGGCGCAAGAACATGAATACAAACATCCTACTAATGTCAAGGTTGATAGATGTACATATTTAGGTATTAAAAATAATAATACATGTACGTAATATTTATAACCTTGACGATTTGGACAAAATAATCTAATTTATATATGTATGTATGTGTAATGAATTACTATTAATATTTCATCACGCCTTGTTCATTTTAGACTAGAGAAAAGTACCCTTTGAAACCGGCGTAGGTACGTATATATATGAAATGAGTGACATAGCACAAGCACGTCAGGTCTATGATGATGGAGATACGAGTATATATGTATATGGCATTCGGTGTACCCCTATTACCTTGTATAATACAATTCGATAATTATGTTACCAATGTATTGACTGTATAAACAGAAATCTGTTTCTGTATTCGTTCACTAACGGACCACGCAAGTAACCTGATTCGGACGCGGTTTCGAGAATGTCCATTGCTTTGTTTGGAGTAACACTCTTTTTATTTGACCTCAATTGGCGCTCAATGGAAGATTTTTTAACGTTAAAGACAATAGCGAAATGAACACACTGAGCATCTGATAATAAATGTAGTTTCAATTTACTTCAAAATACGAAGACAAAATGCAATACTTAGAAAATCGATATTTTACTCGATGTAAAAAATAAATTTTCTAGTACTCCTTTATTAATCAGAATCGTTTCTTACCACACCTCAGCGGTAAATTATTAAGTTTACTATTTATATACAATAGTCATTAAAAAATTGTTTAGAAGCAGAATCTAAATCAGTTTCCTATCATTATCATCATCATTATCATCATAATGAACATTTTATTCGTTCCACTGTTTGATACGGGTTTCCACTGAGAATAATAAGTACAGAAATTTTCATATGAGGGCTATAATGTCAGTAATGCATCGAAATTGCAACATTAAAATATCAATCGCAGTAGCCAGTAATAATTGTATAGCCTTTAGCGTTTAAAATAATCTAGAAGAGGATCCTGATAACTTAGTAAATTATTTCCATTTGTAAACGATTATAACGCACCACGAAAAATTCATTTACCAGAAAATTGTTACGCGTCTCATCAATAGCCAGTTTTATATCAGACCTATTAGATATATTGCTTTCTTTATATATCAGAAGTAGCTGCAAGATATTATTCAAATGCAAAAGAGGTTTTCATATCTTAAAGTCTAGGCAGACGGATCTATTGCCTAGGGATCAGAAATGACATAGATGCTTCAGTTATGTCTATGCGACTAGTAAAAATGCAAATATATTTTTATCCATCCTGAGCTTTGACCATCTGTTTGCGTGCAATGACATAATCTCCACGGGACACTTGGTGACACGCACGCACCAGGGATTTTCATATTTTATTGTACTACTATTTTTTGTCCTTCGCAGCGTTGTTTTTAAATGTCATGGGGTAGGGCGTGGTCATATGGTGTTTAGTTCATCAAACATTATCATTCTGTTCTGATTGTCTATTTTAAATATTCATTGTAAATTGAAATCTGTTGAAAAAGAAAATTATATAATAGGAGAAAAGGAATCTTTTAATTTGACCCCTTTTACAACAATGTAATATAAGCTTGTTTTAGACAGACTTCTATTTGGTTGTAACTTTTTTTACATCTCACCATTGTCCAGGGGGTCACTGGCAACTGCGAGACATCTAGAATATTCTCTGCCATACTGCTCCAATGTGAATTTTAAATGTGTAATTGACTAGTCACTTAAAATATTATCATTATTGTAATACCATCATACGATAATAATACCATCATTCTTCATGGCGCAGGCAGAGAGCACTGAGCGCAAAATATCATTATCCTTTCATATTCACGCGCAGGTTTTGGAAACTTATTCAATACAATAATTAAATCAATAATCTTCTTGTTCTTATTAAGGAATAGCTGTAAATTTTTGTATAGATCTTAACTGAGTCATTATCGTCTCCATCATCATATTTCAGTCCACTGCTGGATATAAGTTAACTGATTGCTAACCCCTTATCTAATTATAACGGTATTCCGTGTTTACAATGTTTACTGCACTCGAACTGCATGCATCTAATACTTCCTCCCGTCTTCGATTACACATTCCGGATGAGGCGAGAATTAAATTTGTCGACGGCGGCTTACCCACTGTTTACTGTACAGTCATATGATCTTTCCTCTCTAGAAGTGGCATGGTGACTTTTGTATTAATTTATGTCTTTACCAGAGAAATAAGTCGTACCTTTTAGTAAATTTATATCAATGGCACAAAACGAGATGATTTTAACGGTTAAACATAATATCTTATAAGTTCATGCCATATCGACTGTGGTCGGTCCTTTAATGGATGATGGATAAAAATGTCCTAAAACGCTTCGGTTAACATCAAGATCGTAGATGGTAGGCGTTTCAAGTTATCCCTTAGTTTCAGTAGAATGAAAAGATAATCAAATTATATGAGATATTTACGAAGCTATCGAGATTTCCGATAGATCCAAAACTAGTCGATCCATCCCCTAAAATCATACGTAATTTAAGCCGGTACATAGTTTAATCGTGTATATAGATACTCATAAAACGCTTAACAGAAAGAAATGCTTTAACAACGTTATAAATGTACAGCCCAAGTTTCAGAATAATCTGTTCGTTAGCTGACATTTCTAGTAATTTTATCAAAGCCGCGTTTGGCTTGTAGATTGTCTGGACACTGTTTGTTTAATGTATGATTCTTTTTCTCGATTATAAAAGACGCTAAGAATAGAAAGCGAACGGAATACCTAATTTCCAAACAAACTTGACGTATTGTTTTTATAAACGTATCGGTGTTGATATTGTTAGCTTCGCGCACGGGAAATGGAAGTAAAACACTTTTAATGGCTCTCTGTTGGTGGTTTCGTGTATTATAAGCACTTAAAAGTCTGTATATCTATGTATACCCATGTATTGTTTATTTGACGCAGCATTATGACCTCATAGTGAGGTCAGCAACAAATAAGGGTTGTTCTACACTATACAACTGCGTGCAGTGAGAACATAATTCTAGGACTATACGTGTTTTTTATAGTTTTATAATAATTATGTATGTACCTATATTGATTGCTTTGTTGGTTTGGTTTCAAATTTCTAGACGTAGCGCGGAGTCTGAAATTGTGGCCGGAGTACCTATGGTAATAAATAGGCTTATCGCCAATTTCATGATGGAATGTACCGTGTTACGTAATTGGTGAAACTTTGTGAGTGTTCTGCACTCTTTAACCTATGACTTCGGGAATTACAGGCGTGATGTTACGTTTAGAATTTATAATCACAAAAGTTACCCATAGACCACCTCCGACTCGCAAAATTGTTAAAAAGTTTTTGAATTAAAAAAAATATTAAAATCGTTAACTGAACTCACGAATTACAAACACATCGAAGTTCGGATATACTGAAACCTATCATGCATCATAATGCAGAAGTGAAAGGCAAACAAACAATTTTGTTTTAAATCGAAGAAACTATACAATATTTTCTTATTCTCCATAGACACGCTCTGCAACGCAGTAAAACGTATCACATGTGAGCGGTTTGAGATCGGTTGCACAAATAACCCCCAGTAATAAGTCAATTTTCTTATGTTTCAGAGCGGAAAATGTCGAACATATGCCAACGATACATCAGACGACACTGCGACGAGCGGGATGGAGGCTCCTATATGAAGGTAGTCATATATATTCTTTATACTTATAAAAGCAATGCATTCGTTTTAAACTGATTTATACATATCGTGAATATTCACCGTAAATAACCCAAACGCTAATAAGTCATACTTACATTGTTTATATTTATTCTATCGTCACGCCAGATCCCATACAAGACAGGCAGAGAGCACCGCGTTCTGATTTTACTATCATTACAGACTTGAGATGATTTTTATACATTTATCGTTTTTTTCATACACGCGCGCTGTTCTTAGATACCAAGTGAGAGCCTTAATTCCTCTCTCAATCACTACCTGCACTATTTGGTCAAGGTGAATCTTGGGCCCTCTTGACACTTGTGTCTACCCACACAATTGCTATGCCCATTTTGTAAATATATTTTTTGCAAATTCAATATTTGTCGTTATTTCATTGTTATAGTAATGACCTTTATTTCATTCTTGTAATTGCATATAACAAGGCGCAATGACTCATATAAAACATAGTCGACACTTATAAGAATATTCGAGTTGAGTTCCTAGTTGCTAGTAGCTCAGAAGTGAATACATTCGAGTTATAGTTGCAACATGTATCCGTTCTTACATAAATCCGGCAGCGAGCCCGCATATAAATTATTCCGTGCTCGCGTGGTTACGTCCCATAAAGCGAGAATCGAGTGTCTGATTGCCTGTGTTCGTACAGCGCTCGGGATAAGACGAAATCAGTTTGAATTACGAAAGTACCGCTTATATACGCGTAAATTCTTATTTCATTTGAGTAATAATAATTAATTTGTTATATAATATTGTGTGTATGTTGTCGTGACATATTGAAGTGATTTAGCGAATTGTCTGAGAAAAAACATATGTGATATACACATATTTAGAAATATTTTTAAAATTAACACCATTTGTAATATTTATTGTACTATTAAAAAGTATTAATGTAGAATAACTAAATATAGGTAGTTATAATGACAAAAATGAATAATACCCAATATAATTATTATAACCACATGTAACAACCAAAATAATCAAATCCCAAAAAATGTTCTAAATTCATAACTAACGTTAATCTGTAATTCTGTACTACATTAAATGTTTTCAATACAATTCCTTGACTTTCGAATTTCAATACAGAGCTATATGACCATATATTATAGAGAAAATTTTCAAGCAATTTCAATAAAAACTGCCAATAGCACCAGCTCGTATAGCCTGAAGGTTTATCTAATGTATACCATTGCATGTAACACACATTATCTGTAACATATATTATCAGAAAATATCTAAACTTTGCTTATCTTTGTATTTATTTCTGCCTAATTATTATGTAAATCAATGTCGTTTGTTTCACAAGTCAAACAAAAATCAATTAAAGTAGATTATTACTTCCGGTTCGTATAGTTTAAAGGCTACTTGTATTATTATCTGTAACATGACGCTACAAAGCGTCTCGCCGAAGGACTTGAAATTGAGTGTGCATTTGACGTTTCCATTTCCTGCTTTATTAACATGGGACGCCCTGTGCGGTCAACGTGGCGTTTGTGGATATCATAGACTAGATTGTAGATAAGTAATGTACAACATTTAATAGTAAGAAGTATGATGAAAAGCGTCTCTTTTTTAAAAAAAGGTCATATTTAGTATACGTTCACGCATTGTGTTCCTTTATAAATATTATTTCCTTATTGATTCTTAATCAGTAATTTGATAATAAATTTTTATCGTAAAATCTAGATTTAATCGGTCTCTCCGAAGTTATTTATGTGATTGTATAATTTGTACGTTTCTTTTAAAGTGCTAATATGTATTAGTAGTGTTCATAAAACTAGTTAAGGTGTATTCATCAAAATAATGAGAGAATAATTTTGTTACTCTACAGACGTACCAGACCTGTAGGTATATCTGACGTTTATTTACGGTAATCTTTACCCTTAGTTTGTTTTTGCTATATTTGTGGTTGCTTTTTTTATTAAACATATTTTAAGTAATATTCCTTGAAGAAAAAAGTACTTAACAAAACAACATCAAGCGACATCAAAGTATAGAAAGTCAAGTTTGGAGCCGCCTTTAAATCCAATAACATCCAAGTCGAAAAGCTTCTCTGTGAACTTCAAAACGGTCATTAAAACTTTCCAGTTACAATTATGAAAATAGTCCATTAAAGATGGGAGCACATCAGCCTGACAAATAAACCAAGGGTAGCAATTTGTGTGCACGCCGCCTTTGATGAAATTTGCTCCGATTATGAGCTATTCGTTGGTTTGATACACTGTATTTAGTGAGTGCAATCTTAGTTTATGTCACCTGTTTATAACCATTTTTAAAACATACGTAGTTCGTTCTATTGTATTAAGGAATTAAACTGAAAAAATTACATAAAGATTGCTTCTACAACAACAGTTAACTTCGATTCTATTATTGCATGAAACACATAAACACAATCTAAGGGTTGTGTTTTAATTTGTATGTACATATATACATATGTATACATAAGTAGTTACGTACCAGTGATTGTTCTCGCACTCTCCAATATCGTCTGTAATGACAGTTATGTCATGTGCACGGCGATACAACTGAAAATGAATGAACAAAAACCATTATCAACAGAAACCTATTATGAACATCAACGAATCTCGTTAAAAGTTGTCAAAAGTTAATTATTGCACCCTCGTGTTACGGGGTTGTTCCTGTTACGTCAAATCTTCTCTTTTTTACTAGGAAGTAAAACTGATAGGAATCAGGCATGATCGTGGCCGAATGGTGGCCTATCACATATTAAAAAAAAAACTTTTTGTATTATTGTTGTGTGACAGTTTTATTATGACAGTTCAGAGAAAAGTTATGAAGAGAAGTAACATAGTGTTGCCAATTTTTTTCTACATTTTATACAATGATAGATTTGTTATAATTTATTTTATATGTTGTTATTTATATATGCATTTTTTGTAATCAGCAACATTGGGACATTTTATAACCGCGTAACGATATCGCGCGAAACGGATCTCGCTCTGAATTATTATGGTAATGAGTAAAAACTTTATATCCCAACATTAAGCTGTGAAGATGCTTATTAGGTTTATGTTATTTCACGTGAATTAAATTTAAAAAGTATTTTAAATGTCCATGATATGACACGATTCTGTAATAAGTAATCATCTTTTTTATAACATGTTGTAGGTACAACGTATGATGTAGGTACAATTTTTTATATCATATCATAAAATTTTTATTCCGTGGTATTGTTCCGTGGTTTAATTTCATAATGTTATTATCAGTTTGAACAAAAGTTTCGAATTTTATTAATACTCGTAGCATATGTTTTATTTGATAATTTCTTGCAAAATCAATAGTTATCTGTTACGTAATAAATTATTCTACTCGCAGTGTAAACAGTATGTTTAAGTAAGTATGGTATCTGCATAAATCAGTATTGAGGCCAGTTTACGATCAAATGAAGAAAGTTGTCTATTGATCGCCGACCGGGTATTTTTCAATACAGAAACCGAGGGGATTTTTTTTCTTTAAAGCAGCTACTTCTGATTTGTTCTGCAAGGTATTTTTTATTTCCCCGAGGCTTCGATTGTTTGAAGTGCCTTTATTGTTCGCCTTTCTTCTCTTCAGACAATTTTTAATTAATCCTAACTAGGATTAATTAAGGGTCGTATAAAAACGTTTCCGATTTGTACCGACGCTGTAATTAACGAGTATGGTATGTGATTTGTATTTGTTTCATTCTACCTTTTTAAATTCTGTAATACTCGTACAAGTAACATGCCATGATTTATTTGTAATAATATCTTGCATCAACGTTAATGATTTTGGTGAATTCGGCATGTGTATAAACTATAGTTATTTCGAAATTCGTATAAAATTAATGGAATGAGATGAAAATATTATATTGTTGTTGGAAAAGTAATAGTCCTTGTTTGTCCCTAACTACTCCACTTTCCCTTACCATTAATTTCAGGAAAACGCTTGAAATGTATAAATACGAGTTCTTACATAAAATATGGTGCGGACTTAGGTAATGATTTGAATATTATTATATTAACAAAGAAACTTTTTGTAAACGAAATGTTTTCTCCTAAGCAGTATTTTTTTTTCAACCCATTACAATTCCACTGCTGGAATACGGGTTTTCTCTCATATTGAGAGGGTTAAGGCCATAGTCTGCCACGCTGGCCAAGTGCGGATTGGCAGAAAGCAGTATTTGCTACCTTTTATTCAATTTTATGACCGTGTGCTGGTACCTTTACGTCGATGTTTGATCTGTATTGATGGTTAGGTACTCTAATTTGATCATTTTAATCCATTACTTAGTTTGCATTAGATCATAATTCGAAAAATTCAATCTACGTTTTGAATCATATTATAATTTTTTACGAAATTTAGTTCCAGTATCCTCCGGCTCACCATTCTAGTTTCCACCAAAAATGATCGATACTTCGGCTCGGCCAAAACTGACGTTCATCGGTAATTCGGGCATCGTCTGGTATGTTCGGAACAGATTCACTTATTGCTTGCGAGATTGGCTTTAGTTCGACAAATGATATTGAATTTATAGGTCATTCGAGAAATTGGGGGAATTAATTTTGTTTGTATTTATTGTTAACGACGCAATCGTTTAGTAATATTGACATTTTGACTTTCAAGTTGATCAAATCTTGTCATTCTTAGTATGGTATTTCTCTTAAAATGAAAATGTTGAGGCCATAGACCTCACGCTGATCCTGTGTGGATTGGCATATGTAGTTTAAATGTCTTAGAGAACGTTATGGGGGACGGTGAGGTGTGTGCAGCTTTCTTCATGTTTTCTTTAAAGACATGACATACGTACTAGTTTTAAATTTTTCATGTTTTTAATACACGCACACCCAAAGCACGAAATATTTTAATATAAAAAAATACGCTAACACTTAAGATTAGTGCATATAAATTCTTTAGACATACAAAATATTCCTGCAGGATATAGTCTTGTAATTCCGTTCCTATTTGTTTACGTTTTTAGAACTTGTATTTTTTACAATTTTCGTGTTAATAAAAAAGTTTGAGTTCTTCAATGTACTCGGGGAAACCATTAAAAATATATACAACTTAGTCACGCTCACAAAATTGAATGGAATGAACGAAATTGAACAATGTATAGAACTGAAAAACAAAATGAGGAATAACAATTTATCTCATCGACAAAATAAACGAAATTGTTCCTTTTCATTCATTATTTTTAATACGAGTAAGTGTCCACTCAACGTAATCTCCAAATATATTATTTGTAATGTTTATTTTATCTCTAGCAAAAATGTTAAAGACTTCGAATCTTTAATTCAATTTTCTAAGAATGCAATTCGATCTAGACGAAGATAGGTTACAAGCGATTCTAGAAAATAAAGATTAAATCGCCTGAGATTGAACATTCTTAATTCGGTCCGGTATCCTTTACTTTAAGAACATTCAAGTACCATATTTACATGTATTTTGTGATCAATTTACTCGCATATATTTATGTTGTATAGCCTATCTATTATTTTTCTTCTATCTTTATTAATTCCTCAAGGGAAAGTGGAATGTATTTTAAAGAATGCAAAGAATTTTCATTTTTCTCCAAGTATAAAGCGACAGCGTATAAAGAAAACTCCACTACATGACCTTAATAAATTCTATTTTTAATCCAAATTAAGCGATACATAATGAGCAGGTAATATACATGCGTCAAATTTTAACAATAATGTTATGATGACCATGTTACATAACTCTAGCAATTTTGGAATGTAGTTTAAGTAATATGTTGGATCTACCTAGTTTAGTGTTGGCAACACAGAACATGGTATGTCACGTATGAGGCTGAGACGGGCGGCGCCGCTCCGAGCTGGTTTCGGAAATTGAACGCCGCCGCAACTACATGCCGACTTCGATCTGATTCCCTTTGTTTATCCCCCGATGCTCGGTACGTGATATTCCTTGGATTTATTACCTACAGGACTAGTTAAGTATATAAAATAGAAAATTTCTATAAAATAACGATGTCAGAGTTAGTGTTGAAAATAGTTCATTGATGACGTATATAAATTTTCCACTGGTTTTGTTATACCTACCTCATGTTTTCGACATACCCTACGTAGCCGCTAGATAATGCTGTTCCTTACTTCGTTTTCAATTAAAAGGACTAAATAAATGAAATAAAACTGGCTATTTCGCCGCTTTATACATAGTAACTTTACGCCTGTAATCCCCGAAGAGGTAGGCAGGGGAATGCAGAACACTCCCGCGTTTCACCGGTTACGTCTACGTCCCACTATGGAATAGGTGGTGAGCCCATTGCCATATACATAGTGTTCTATTATTTTGAAATTTCAATCCAGTAGAAGATTTACTTTACACTCAGTGATTGCTATGAACATAAATAAAGACAAGTGCTTAAACACCCTTAACACCCAAATTCTTTTTTCAAATTTTGCTCGGCGTACGGAAGTCGTGGTTCGGATACTTTTTAAATCGCTTACCAGTATTGGTAGTATTAATTAAAATAGTTTATAGTATCAGGCATTATTTTGAGGAAATCGTGTGTATATAATTAATTTAAAACTATTTTGCAATTATCCATGAATACGTAAATTACCGGATTATCAGATCACCGGATTATTGCACAATAAGTTTGGTTTAATTGTAGTAATTAATGTTAAACTTTACATTTATGGTTAACAACCTATATAATTGCGAAATTAATTTATATAATATTACCACATAGTTAGTAGTGTAAAAAAGTGTCTGGTGCTGTTGGAATCAGCAGGAGTATATACGTACAACGACGAAAGTTTTGCCTTATAAATTTCATGGAACAAGAACTAAGAAGTTGTTTCTGGACATCACATTGTTACTTTAGTATTAGTATCATTACAGTTCAAATAACGTTTAATACTGATCCTATTAGAAACATATTAATATACAAAAAATGTATGAATTACACAGAAACCTAATTATACACATGCAGGCGCACGCACATGCACGCACGCGCACGCACACGCACACGCGCACGCACAGTTTCTTTTAATACCAAGTGAGCCACAAAGTGAAGAGGCGTCGCCACTTCTATTACAGTTCAAGTTTATACCTATCCGTACTTTTACCAGACAATTCGAACATCGATTACTAGCTGCATCGAAACTCGCTAACAAACGGAGCAATAAAACCGAGCGAGCACCGATCAGTTGAAAAGGTTACTCGCAAAAGACACAACAAAAACTTTTATAGCTTAGTTCCATCGTAACTCGATAGTGCGAACCGCACAATGAACTGTCGCCGGCTGAAACAAAACAGGGAATACAATGAGATACGTAGCTTAAACTGACGGTTGGAAACCTACTCCATACATGTACATAGCTAATAAAGGTATATTCACACTGATGCGGAAATTTATGACAGTTGCTGTCAACTATGATAACGTTATAGGCCTTTATTATTTATACTTATTTGACACGGAATTGTTTCTAAGTAACGCAGTATAGATAATGTTGTAATTGTCTATGGTTAATTTGCGTAAAGAATGTTGAATCCAATGTTGGAATGTTACAAATACATATTTTTACATAACTTAGTCATCGTCATTCCTTTTTATCATTTTATTCTTAGACAAAGGCCTTATTTCCAAATGAAAAAGTTCCTACACGATATTATCTATTTACTGTTAAAATAAGTGATGTTTAATTTTAAAAAAAAGTACTTAAAAAAATGTGCGAGTCA
>DWDT01003415.1:0-12324 GCA_018245595.1 Microceris scylla | reverse complement strand
AAACGAGTCGGGTCTGTCAGTATGTTTGGTCGGATATGTTACTCGGTGCTCGTCCCCTACACAAAAGGCTACTGGCCGTAATGATATAATAATAGTCATTAAAATTAGGTACTAATGAACCAAAAATTATGAATGTCACGGTTAAGTTTTGAATTTAAATGTCACTTGCCGTGACACTGTATGAAACATCGCATGGGAATCTGTATTTCTTATTTTTCTATTAATTTCTCTAAGGCGTGTGATGCCTGCTAACGGTTACTATCTGTGTTATTAATTTCTTTAAATGGAATATCAAGACTCCACGTCCATCGGGAACCCTAAAACCGGATGTAATTAAATATCACATGACATTAGCGGCCGGCAGGTGGGTGTCAATGAAACCTTATACGTAACTCTGGTCCTTACATTGGCGTGTATTCTCCTTGATACTGAAATTCTCGCTCCTTCAAGACGGTATTTTTCCATTAACGACCACGTTCGTCGTTAAGGCAGAACTTATGCTAAAAATACCCTAACATTGCATTTCGTTTTTACGTTGATCACTATCAGCTTATGTTATATAAGTTTCGACCTTAAGGAACTTGAAATAAAAGGGTGTGTGTATTGGAAATGGACACTAACAATAAAACAAAAAATGAATGTCGTCTATAAAGCTTGCTTACATGATTATTGTGATGATTAAAAGACTGAAGTTTTACTTAATATGAACAACAGGAACTACAACATCCATTATCAGTAATTCTAAGGGATGAATTGGATTGCCTAAAGTGTGTTTGTGTATACAATGTCATATTTCGAATTGTATTAAGAACAACGTAGCAGTTCTTAGAACTTTGACATAGATACAGCCTCCGTACATCAAGGTCTCAATAATAAGGAAAATCTTCAGATAAAAAACCTAGTGAATATTATCGAATATTATTATAATTATGAGGAAAAATATTAGGGTGCGAAAAGCAATTAAGAGGTCGTTCCAACATCATGGCAATAAAAACTAACGGTAATAGATTAAACAAATCCAAGAAACCCAATCAACCAGTTCAAATAGCAGCTAACAAACAAATCTAGTATCTTCGGCATGAATTAGAATAAATATTTATATATTACACTAATTAATTTGGAATGTCTAGTTAAAAAAAATCAACGTTTCTAAATGTGCTCAAAATGATTAAACCTACATAAATATTCGAATACTGTTAATTTTAAAAGGTTAAACTGCCAATGACCGATTGAAAGAGCACGTTTTTATGTTGTTTGATTTAAAACTTTTAAGAGCACTTTAAAACGGTAGATGATCAAAGGTATCTAGATAATAATATTTGAAATGAAACCGTACTTTCTATGGAACTTTAGTCAATTGCTGTTTATGGAAAGACATATTTTGCTCTTTTTTCCTGTTTACTTTTCGTAAATAACCAGATGCTAAATTGGTAAGCGAAGAAAAGTGTTTATTCGACCTAAGCCTTGACTGTCTGTTATCTATAAGTTTATTTACCTCTTAAATATAATTTTAAAATTCAGTATTATAATTATTATTGTTTATTGGCCTCGTTGTTAAGGTGGATGCAGGCGCGGTTGCCGTTCGGGAGTCCTGGGTTCAAATCCCAGGTCGAGTACTATATTACATTTTTCTAATTTAAAACTGGTGAAATGGTGAAATGTGGGAGTGAACTACACTCCTCTGCCTACCCCTTCGGGAATTACAGGCTTGAAGTTGCGTTTATTATTATTTATATAATTATCTAACCCAGGTATCTTAGGCGGTACGCACGGAGTAGCGAATACCAAATTTAATTTCAAAATCCATATTTAAAGCTTTCAACGAGGTATAATTTTTATAGGTACGTACATTTTATCATAAAAACAATATTTTTTTTTTGTAAATGTGGTAAATAAAACAAGGTATACCAAATATTCAAATTCCCAAGAAATTCGATGCGATATCGGTTTTGTTTGTCAGATCACTCAAGGCTTTATTAACAGGCTGAATGCAGATATCGCGGAAAGGATTTCTTTTTTTAAAGTCTAAATACAAAAATGGAATTGAATAGAAGAAAAAAAAATTACCTGATATACCAATGAAATGTTACGATTTATTTGCCAATGGCGTATTTCGGAACGTAATATTATTGTAGTTTTATGTCGAGTATAAAGTTATTGGTTGACACCAGCGCTGAGCGCTGTATCCCACAAAACAAACCTTGCTACACCACCGTCAATACTGGTTTTATTTTATCACAAATCTTTTCCGTTCCTTAGCAACAGATTGCAAATACGAATCCGGTGTAAAGGACTAAAGCAGACCATAAATTAAATATTTATTTTTAGCGCCCAAGAAACGAAAAGGTCCAACGCTTTTTATGTTATTGTTATTATGGTATCACTGTGGTTTGCATTAAATTGATTTTTCTTTCCACTTCAAAAGCCTATTACCATAGACAATAATTTTGGTTTGTTTAATAAATCAAAGTAGCATAGTCTTTGCAGATTCCAATCTGATATCAAAATTTATTTATTAAATACAAACACATATTAATCTGATTTAGTTTAGTTACGAGTTTGAGTGTTATCTACTTCTGTGCTGTACAGCTTACACTGTCTTCTGGATAAATTCTGATACTCTTTCAATAGTTTTAATGACAATTTTATCGCAGGCACACACTATAGCTACTGGTCTTAAGTTCGTAATTTTCACCATGATCCTTAATAATGGGATCCACTCGGCTGAACGTATATTATAAAGTAAAATCAGGCGTGGCTGTATTAGCGAGGCCATAATTACAATTATCATGGGAAAGAATAAAACTGTAGCATTTACTTATACCTACTATTACAACAGAATGACATAGGTACATAGATTTATTTGTATTGTATTGTATCAAGATTTTTTTTCTCTCTCTATAATTCTCTTTACTTTAAGCTCATCTGAAATTGATAAAAAATATCTCTCGTTAAAACATTAATAATTTTTAAAAATGGAACTGATAATTTAACTAACATATCTAAATATTGAGTCGAGTACTAGGTATATTTTTTTCGCTTAGATCAAACGTTCTGAATTTAAATTTGCTCTCGCAAGCGATTAAAGCGCTGTCTCAAAACATTTTCTTCGACCTTCTATTCTAAACTTGCTCGTTTCCATATATTTTAAGCGCGAGGAAAGCAGAGGTTGTGCGAATCGAATATGCGCTAGAATCAAAACAGCTTAGACACAGAATCAGATTGTCACAGAAACACAAAACTCAATTTGTGCTCATTTTGTGGAACTCTAAATGGTATAATTTATTGTTTTATTCAAATTACGATTTTAAAAAGTACAACAGTATAGTTTAATTTGCCTTGTAGTTGTATACTCCACAGCTTGGCGAACGATCAAGTATATGCAAGTGCTAGGGAAGGGAATTTGTTTGCATTAATTTGTAAATGCAAGAAGTATTTATATAAAAATATTTATTTTCAGTGTACCTAGATTAGGAGATTATTTGATACTGCTGCTTGTTAAAGAAAATATTCGTGTACTATGAATTTCAAAATTATTTGTAATTGACCGTATTATGCGTTAATTATTAACAATTTAAAGTTTTTCCCAAAAAATAAATTCTATTCGATTTCATGACTACTAGGTTAAATGGGTAAACTCTTAAAAATAGTATAAAATACTTAGAAGTAAAATACGAAATTATGTATTTTACAATCACCAGCTGATTTCCAACATCCTATGTTATATGTTCACGAAATATGCACAAAAAATAGAAAAATTTAAGTAACAATAACATATGCAATATTACTATACAACCCAAAACAAGGCAAATATAACACGAATACGAATACATTAACGGGAACATCTCTACACAGATAGTAGGTACTAACTGAATGTTGGGCACAGCTTAACATGCTCCACACGGACTGACGTACGACATTGAGTACTTTCTGCTATGGATGTAGACAATGGACCTTGGCAGTGACATCTGACCCCGAATAACGTTACAACGGGAGACAGAAACGGGAGCAAACTTTTATTTATGCTAATGAACTGAAATAAACTTAGATATACGACTATAACCAATATTTATTACATTACTGTCACTTTTGCTTTTTATTTTTTTTTCAATTACCGTTTTTATATTTTAGACTAACACTTTCTTTGGCCAGTTTTATAGTTTTTGTCCTTTTTTCTTTCAGTCGCGTCATGTTACTCATAATGTACGCAAATAAACATATTTTTTTCTTTCTTTCTAATATAATCTAATTGTTGAAACTTAATAAGTTAGTTTATTACATTGGTGGTCATAATTAGAAACGGTGCAATGAGCAATAACTTAAACAGTTCCTTGCAGAACTCATCTTTATAGAGTCGTTAGACTAGGCAGAGGATACCGATGTCGCTCCTTAGATATAATATGTATTTACTCAATTTTGGAGATGATAATGACATAATGATATATTTTATTTTATTCAATTGTTACACAATAATGTAAAAGTTTCAGTTGTCTGCGCTGGGCGCTACGATGACAAAACTGCTATTTAGCATAGGTATATAAATTCTAGGTACACATCTATACAGTCCATTTTACATTAAATATGAAACCTAAAACTTACACAGCTACAGCCTACAGCTTGGAGTTTACAATTACAAAACCAACACATCAGATTCAATCATTGAATGTGTCTGCGGCTATTCACAGATTCGTTAACTGGTGGAATTATAAAAAGAAATAAATGAAATTCTATAAAAGTGGTGCCAACGTCCAACGTAATACAAGACTTGTTCGGGCGGTTCTTGTTACTACCACGCATGCAACATATCAACGTATTATTACACCTACCGGTTACTTTTATAATAAAAAAAACAACCCATCTTCGCAAATTACGTTTTCAAAAAAATATAATGAGAATCCGCGCACCACATCCTGTCGTAATAAAAACCTAACATAATGGCTAATAACTAAACAGTTTCAAATGGACAAATAACTTTTATTAGTTATATGAATGTATAAATAACTTTTATTAGTTATATGAATGTACAAATAACTTTTAATAGTTATATGAATGTATAAATAACTTTTATAAGTTATTGAAGTGTCTAAATAAATTATACTAGTTATATCTAATTTGTAAAATAATTGTTGTTTAAGTCGCTGCGTAGTAGAAGACTTAAATAAGTTCAAACGTAACATTACGCCTGTAATCCCCGAAGGGGTAGGCAGAGGCGAGTAGTACACCCCTAAGTTTCACCAGTTACGTTTAAGTCGCACAATTGAATAGGTAGTGAGCCTATTGCCACACACCTGGCACACATCCAGACTCCGAGCCACTACTGGAAATTCGAAATTTAAAAAATCGAATAGCACCCAACCCGGGATTTTCATCCAGGACCTCCCGATCGGCAGTCGCGCTTGCAACCACTCGACCAACGAGGCAGTCAAATAATAAGTTCAAACTTATACATTTCAGTACTTAACCACAATCTTTTTGAACTTTTAAATTTTTTTTATTTTTTTGAGTTGTAACATCATTCCAAAAAGTATATGAATGATTATTACATACTGATAAAAATCATAAACGTTTTGTACTGCAATGACATCGGGCTTATGCAGGATTTGAACTTCGAATCTCAATAAAAAATACTTCATAGAATTATCAATTTGAAGATAACAAGATAAAATGTAAATTTTAAAATGTTGAACATAATATTTTCAATGCATTAAAATTATAATACCTATGTTTGCATTGACTTCATTAGGTAGGTACTTTTTATAATGAATTATTAATGCGTTGGAATCATGAGAAAGTCTTGTCGTAACCTGATTATAATCTAAGTAAAGTAAACATTTTATGTATATACAATAACGTTTATAATTTTATTGAAGTAAACATATGTAACTTGATAATTCACCTCTCAAAATTATTTCTTTAATACAATGACTGGCAGTGGTTGGATGCCGATAGCTGAAGATCGAGCTCCGTGGCGTGCTACTGGAAAAGCCTATGTCCAGCATTGGACGGTAGTAGGCTGATAATGGTGAAAGATTATATAAATATAAATATATATATAAATAAATATGTGTGTGTGTGCGTGTGTGTGTATGCATGTGTGTGTGTGTGTGAGTGTGGGTGTGGGTGTGTGTGCGTGTGCGTGTGCGTGGGTGAGGGTGTGTGTGAGTGTGTGTATGTGTAAGTGTAATTGCTCTAAAGATACGGTATGTATACATCACTGAACATAACATAAAATCAGGCATATCATCAATCATTATGATACCTACCCTTTTATCGTTATACCCTTAAATACGTCCTTTTTCTCAAAATAAAGATGTGGTTTATAGCCTGCCACGTTGGCCATGTGCGTATAAGTGAACTTCATACTCGTCAGAGAACATAACAAACATTAGTAGGTACATAATTATCATAGTCAAGTCTTCTCATGCTTAACCTGAATTCGTGTTAAATAATCCTTTCAGTCATACTCACTAATTAACTAATGTATTATTTTTAAACTTTCCGTTAAATGTAAAAGTGAGAGGACGACAAAAACCATGTTGTATCGTCAGTATGAAACACAAATAATGACAAGAACATTTAGCGTGGAGCGCGACGCGTAAACATGGATGTGTGGCGACGATGACCGTTAGCTTCGGTATAAATATAGAATATCCACTCAGCCGGCGTAGTGTTCCGTGCGAGCCCGCCATGAGGTCGTACGCGCTGTTCATATTAGCCTTAGCGGTGTTCCACGCACGCGCGGCCACCATTCCCGCGCCCGCGGATGTCCAAACGAAGCTACCGAACGAGAAAAACTCACTAGACAACGTTTCGTTGGACAACAATGACAGTGAACAAGAATTAATTGAACAGGCCAATCCTCTAAAGGACGTAGAAAACAACCTTCGCAAAAGCGCTCCGCTTGAAAATGTACCGGTCAAGGTTATCGAGGAACAGCCAGTTATTAAAACTATTGCTCTAAAAGAAGACTCAAATGACTACGTACCTGACATTGATGATAGTACAATAATTAAAAGAGTGGAAATAGACTTGAACAATCCTGGTCCACCGCAGCGGCAGGAGCATGACTCTCAAAATCCTACATATTACGTTGATAGGGAGAGAGGTGTGGCTGCTATTAAGCAATCCATCGCCGAGTCAGAAAATATTTTCAAAAATGGAGTCCAGGACATCGCACAAAACTTTCAAAACTTTTTTGCAAACAATGAAGAGCTGACAGTAATTAAACAAAATATTAACAATCTTAGAGATAATGTTAATGCAGGAGTGGGTAAATTAACGCACACTATCAACTTATACCTGAAGCCGGCACCTGAAGAGATTCCTGAAAATCAAGTAAACATTGAGGAAGTGGAAACACGTTTGAAAACATTAAAGACTAAATTCAATACAGGAGTTGATATGTTATCGGAAGGAGTTGAAATTCTATCGATATTGAAAGAAGAAGATGAAGAAGTGAAGTCCGACAAAATTTCTGGGAAAGCCGATAACGCAGCTGAACCTTCAGCGCCAACTGGTTCAATCCCGGAAAATCCAGCCCCTGGTTCGAGCACAGCAGCTCCAGTCCAGCCAGGTCTAGTATCTGGTTTCTTTCAGCAATTGCAAGGTTTTTCTGATACGGTAGTAGAAGCATTTAACAACATTTCAGCTAACATTTTCCCCAATCAAAATGCACAAAACCAAAACCAGAATCAAACGCAAAGCGTCAACTTTTTCCCAAATATACCAAATATTTTCCAAGGATTGAATCCAAATCAAAACCAAGCACAGAATCAGAATCCGGCAACGGGAACTGCACCAGCTGGGACACAATCTGACGAGGCTACGACTGAAGCACCTAACTTTATACAACAGTTCGCAAACACATGGCAAAGCTTTTTTAATACACAGAACACCCAGCAGCAGCAAACTCAGCCGAATCAAAATCCTTTGAATTCTTTCTTACAAGGAATAACGAGCATTATACGTCCTACTACCGCACCGCAAACCAGTCAACCAACTAATGAAGGTAATAGTGCAACCGCCAGCCAACCCGCAAAGGATACTCCCGCTGCGGTTGCTCCGGCAACCGCACAAGGCACCAACTCCGTCCCAGCACCTTCAGCACCAGCTGCACAACCGGCACCCGCGGCGCCTGTTGCAGCTCAGCCCGCTCAAAATGCACCGCAACCCGGGCCGATTCAACAAATTGTCCAAAATAATCCCATTGTAAAAGGAATCACGCAAGCAGTACAAAGGATCCAGGGCGCATCAAATCCCAGCTCACCGAGGGACACACCCACAAAGGAAGCGGAAACGAAAGGTCATAGGCCTGGAAGCGGGGCAGCTGGTATGTCTATCCATATATATGCACTTACGCATACACGTAAATTATTTCAAATAATTAGTTGGTAATTGGTATACGGACCCCCTGATCCGAAGCTTGTAGTTTCGAATCCCACTCGAATCCCACCCAGAACAAATAGTACAGTTCTATTGTAAAATCATCATCTATGTTAGTACGTATTTAAAAGTATATATAGACATTATATATAGACATATTATATATAGACAGTATATACAGAATAATTATATATACACATATACATCTATGCCTGAAGCAAAAACTTTGTACCCCTTTATAAGAAAATTGCGCAGACGGAGGGGTATGACATTTGGCACCGTTATACTTTATATAGATAAGGAGTGCAGAATGCTAATATTTTTTTAAAATAATGCATGAAAAATACATAATTGACCACAAAAACGCAACGCACACAATTGCACCTACACGTAGATACACACTGAACAGACGTGTATCAACGGGTCAAAGGTTATCAAAAAGAGGTTATAGTAACAACTTAGTAATTTTACGCAAGTCTATATTATGGATAAAATTAATTATGTGAGCTATGTAAAGTAATCTTTGCACGGGAATACTATTGTAATGTGTTTTCGGGAAAGAATAAGCATACCTAATACTAATCAATATTAGCCATTGTGCATCAAATAAACTTTAATATTTACAAATGAAACACTACAGTATAAACAAGGGGAGTGGTTGTCTTATTAAACATGCAAAGTTTCATAAATTTTGATTTTTCCAACTAAAAATTATAGATTTAAGTTTTTGGCACTTACCTTCTTATCTATGTGGTTAAAGTCTGACAACCGATTAATATTGTCTGTAGTCTCACATAATGTGAAATTATGGATGGAAAAAAATATTAAAATTATTATATGGAGAAGGAGTGCAGAATGCTAAAATGTATGTGTAATATGTGTTACAAATACCTTAAATAGGATTAAATAAACCATTTATTATTTACGTTCCCATTGTTAATGTCAGACATGAGATGGATTGTTGACAACAAGTAGCACAGAGCAAAGATTTATAATTATGTATAAGCGTCGTCTTTGATATTAGAACTTAGACAACGGTCAGACTGTTTTTTATTATTTACGATCGAATTTCAACTGCTGCTGGACCACTAGTAGGTACATATAAACATATTATGTATAAAAATTGTATATACATATTGTATATATCAAACATGTTCGTTATAAACACTTAGTAACTTAGAAATCTGTATTATCTTCAACATGAAATCATTGACAAAAACGTATAGCATACCTGTATTTTATTGTATATACGAGTACCACCCAAAGATACATATTCAGGTACATACATAGGTATATTATACTATGTTTTTACATTTACTTCAATGCCTATATTTTTTTAGTCTATTTTATTTATGCATATGCTTTCTTCCCTAGTGGCGGCGTGGAGCACTTTCGTAAACAGTCTTATAGGTACAATAAGTGCTGTTATAAATGGTAGTACTGTTGCTGTATCGACAGCTGTCAACAGTGCCATAAATACGCTAGGCACAAACATTCAGGTACTGCCTAGGAAAGGAGACGGTCTATGTCGCTTTTTAATTTTGTGGGATATCCGTTGGCACTTGTTTTTATGTTATCATTTGTCCTCAATTAATTGACATAACAATTGTTTTTATAGCTTATATTGTCCCCACTCCTTGGAACGCATAACACTGCGTAATACACTCCTGTGGCTACCCTTTCAGGGGATACTGGCGTGATGTTATGTTACAAAGCTTCAAAAGTATGATGCGTGACTAGCTAAGTCTAATTGCTGAGTCAGGGGTTATGGTTTCGATCCAGACACGGGATAAATAGTTGCATATCATTGTGAGTGTGATGTGTTTTGGTATGAGTGCGAAATTATCCACATATATAAATATGTATGTATTGTAATATTTATATAATGTATTCTGTCTACCGTCGTATACCATAGCCACAGGTTCAACATCACATGGCTATGACTGAAGTAGTCCTATGTTATTATTGTATAACACTAATTGATTGAGTCTTAGGTAAAGCGTGCTGTGGTAAGTTAGTATGTTTTAGCTTAGCTCTTGAAATATTAACACACCATTAAACTAGGGAGTAATTTCATTCCAATTAAATTTATATTTCTATAATTTAAAAGATTCAAAAACCCGCTCCTAGATATAAAATTAGTCGTTAAACCTAATTTAAAATATCTCCTTAAGCTTAGGAATGTTTATACATATGGGCGATTTATGCTTGCTTGATTTAGCAAATTTAGAAGGGCAATCGTATCAAGTAACGAATGCTCCAGTGTCTCTGATGAAAATTGGTTATTAATTATCGCTTTAATTACTTAAAGACTTTTGAAAAATTTTTGTACAAATAAAATAAAAAATATTATTCCTATACCGAGAGAAATCTATACGAAAGCACTGTATAACTGTATACAAATCTCATTCAGCATACCAATGATTGGAAAAGGGCTGTCCACTAGTCATGGTAGATCTCTGTGTACAATTAACACTATATGTAATCTTTAAATTAATATCGCTTTATGTTCTGCCGTTTTTCGTTTTTGTGTATGATATTTACCTATCTGTTTGTTTGTGTGTTAACTGTGTGTACTATTATTTTTTATTAATGTTATGTTCACTAATTACTTTTATGATTTTATACATACAGTTAAACTAGATATAGACTACTGTATAATGTAGACGCGAGTATATTGCTATGAATTGTTTAGTCGCAAAACAGTTATCATTTTATTACCACTCAGCGCGTTCCTACGCACTATTTAGAGCTACTTTTAATATTTTATTAATGGCATGTTATTAAATAAGTTTCACTCACTTTCAATATCAACGTTATTCATATTGAAGATTCAAGAAAATATGTCTAGTAACAATAGTGACAATATATCATTAGCCTAACAGGAAAAAAATTAAAAATAAGTTACGATTTTCCCATGGAAAACAAAAAGTCTATATAAAAAGTAATCGAAGTATAGAATACACTATACGAAATTCTGTTAGATAAGACTACAAAAACATTTTAAAAAAACATGTGAAAATAACATATGATTTTTTCCCAGGGGATAATCACGTCAGTGGGGTAGACATACGAAGCGTGGTTGAATCACAAATTTCGCCAGTGAAGGATGAACCGGAGACAAAGCCGGTTTCGGAAACTCAGACCGGAGGACAGGAACCGGTGGCCGAGCTGAACAAGACTGAATAAGTCACTAGTGTGATAAACTAGTTTAGTAATTTATTGTAATTAAGTACTCACTTACTTGCCTTTTAGTGTACATAAGGAACAATGTCATGCATTGTATTTTCAAAATAAATTCTTAGAAAAATACTTCGGTGTTTATTCTACAATGTTCTTCTTCCGTGTCACTACAGATACATTCTTATTAGTATTTCGTCCATTACAGATTTACATATCAATGCTTAATATTTCACAATCTGGTCAGCTCCTATTCTGCTCTCTCATCTTATGAATGGCGTAGATGATACAACAACCTTCTATAGAAATGGACGAAATGTTAGATATTTAGTACCAAAAATGATCATATACAAATATATAAAATATCGAAGGCCTCTATACTTAAATATGTCTGTAAATAATTTAGCCGCAAACTAACGAATTATTGTCTGTTGTAATTCAATGAGGCGCCATTATTGCAAAGTAAAATTTTTCTCAACTCGCATGTTAGAATGACAATATTAAATATGTATATCGGATTTAACCACTACTAACTAGAAACAAAATATTTAAAATTACTTCATGAATATTTACACTCGAATCATATCATATCATACTATAAAATATTGTTTTCTTAAAGTTCTAAGCATACCTTACTCTGAATATTATAAAAACAAAAGTACCTACCTCTGTTTCTGTTACTTCATCACTATCACTACATAGTATAAAACAAAGTCGCTTTCTCTGTCCCTATGTCCCTTTGTTTGCTTAAATCTTTAAAAC
>DWDT01003414.1:0-12324 GCA_018245595.1 Microceris scylla | reverse complement strand
TCCCGGTTGCGCAGATGGAAGGCGCAGGACTGAGTCTTCGATGGATTTGGTCGTAGATAATTTTGCCGATAGTAGATGCTGAGGATCTCTAGCGCTCCGCTCAGATTCCTTTCGACCTCCTCAAAGGTAGGCGCTTGTGATGTCAAGACCAGGTCGTCGGCGTAGATGAAGCGTTTCGTGTTCGGCGGCAGCGGTTGGTCATTTGTGTAGATGTTGAACAATGTTGAGGCCAACACACTACCCTGTGGAAGGCCATTTCTCAGAGATCTCCATCGACTTTTTTCTGAAAGGAGTTGAACCCGATATCGCCGGTTATTAAGTACTTCACTTAAAAGCCGTGTAAAGGTGTGAAGAAAACATAATGATTATTTTCGTGTTCAGGAATCTGAAGCCCGCTCAGCAGAGCACTTGCTAAGCGTGTGGTTCACACAGCTGGGCTCGCTGTTGGGGGCGAGCGCGAGGCTGGCCTACGAGTGCGCGCTGACGGCGTTCTCTTTGCACCCCGCGCAGGACATGTACGAACGGATCCGTGCTGCGCCTGAGCTGCAGTCGCAACCCGTTCACAAGGTTGATATCGTACCATGAGAGTATATAACATAAAACTTACCTATAAACCCTGGTAAATTAAATATCAACCATCGGGACTTTCAGCTCATTGTGGGCTGTATCCTTCTCATTGTAGCAATATGAGGCTGGTTGGTGTATTGTGTAATTGTGCCATATTTGAGTAGGTATGATATAATTGATATAGATCTTGGCATTTTTTTTTATTTTGTGTTACAGTGTAGATTTCTAACAGTAGTGATTATTCTTTATTTTTAAGTAATGGGAACAGTACATTTTATTTGATCTGAGTATCAAACAAGCGCTTGTGATCTTGATGGCCAATATATATCTGCAAGTGGACTGTCGAAATAATTAAAAGAAACAGTTAATTAATCGAGTTTTTATAAGTTATGAAAATTATTACTTAGTAGAAAATTGGTGAAAGGCCAGTGAGAACTATTAATTAGTATTATAATAATTTGTAACGCTATTCCATATGTTTTCAGGATATACAAGAATCAATAACAGAAACAAATTCAGAATTTGGTAGTTGGGCAACTGACAGCCGCTCCCAGACTAATTTTGTGAAGACATCGGAAACTTTGAATTTGAAGAAGATACACCAGCACTCAAATGTATTATCTACTGCAGTCCTATACGAGGGAGAAGCCTTAGGGCTCAGCCCAGAACTATGTCAAGATCTTATTGTGCTGCTGTCAGGACCTAGAGTGAAGACACTTTCGTGGGATATGGATAAGTAAGAAATTTAATATTATTATATACTTATAAATGCAGGTAACATTATCCTGTACTATGAAAATTTATAAGACAACATTGAATATTATCTTTTAAAATTGGTCCTATAACAATAGTCCAGAAGTCCAGCAGAAAAATAACTATAAATCTAAATACTTAAATGTTTTAATAAAAACCAAATCTCAAAAGATTGACTTGTATGAGATTATAATAACAACATTATAACTAACTATGGACAGTGTCAGTGTTGGAACCAAACGGAAGGGAGTGGGGGCTAACTCTTTTTTGCTAAAATGTAACTGCATATTATGTTTAATTTGTGCTACTTAATATGAGGTTGGGAAAATTATGGGAAGTGTTAAATGACAAGTTATTCCTATTTTGCACCATTGTGTAATAAATAAGTGTGTAGCAACATCAATGTCAAGTTACTTGTGAGCAGATTTGCTATATTTATATCATAATGAATATGATTTTCAGGGATGTTTTGATTGAGAATTGTCGATCCTACATGGAACGCACTCACGGTGGCACCAAAGCACTTACCACTGAACTGAAATACCTCAATCTCAAACCAGATTCTTTCCTACATCTCCCAGAAGAAGAAGATGAGGATGAAAGCAACATTTACTATGGCATTGAAAAAGGTAAGTGGAAAAATATATACATAAACATGTTCAATTTTTAAACATATATAGTAATAGTGCATAGTTTACAATTCTTTAAGAGTCCCAGTATATGCATATTTGTTATGGTAATATAGCTTTCACATAATAGTTCGTTATCATTAAATTATAAGTCTAAAATTATTCAATGTAGGACATACAGATCAATATTGTTATAGACATAAATAGAATTAGATAAGAATAATGAAGAATTTAATCCATTTCAAAACAGGCTATGAACATTTGGTAGAAGTGCAAGATCCAGAGGAGATATGGGAAGACGCTCCATGCGATTCTGATAGAACTGAAAGTTATCACAGTACTGATAAAGAAATTTTCATTAATGTACCGAGGAAAAATAAAGTTAGGCGACTTTCAGAGACTACTGACGAAGAGGAATTAGATCCACTTAGTACACTTGTAACCAAACCGAAATCTAGACCACATAGTAATGATGGTAATATTAGTAAAGAAAAGGTTAAAGCATGCAGTAGGGATGGAAGTAAGGACAGAAAGAAAAATGACATTCTTAAGAACGAAAGGAGTATTAGCAGGGGAAAAAAGAAACACAAAGAAAAGCCATACTCACTTACTGAGTGTGATCCTTTAACACTCGAGGAAGATAAGTCTGAAAAAGGGCTAACAAAGGAGAGAAACAAGAGAGAGAAAAGGGATAAGAAGAAGAAGGATTACTTAAAGAAGACTTCAGTATCCAGTGCTCTATCTGGCCTTGTTGGTAAAAAGGTAATCAGGGTGAATACTCAGAATAATCAAGAGCAAATGCTACCAAAACGAGAATCAGAGATTGATATGGGTAATCAAACTTTTATTACCGACAGTGAATACGATAGTCAAGGAAAATCATCCATAGCATCAATACATACGGACGGTAACGATCCTGATGTCTTATTCGATGGTCTTTTCTGCATGGACGAAATTAAATCGCCTGAACATTGTACTACAAAGGCTGTTGATAAAATAAATGCATTCAAACTTGATGACGTGAACAGTTTAAATAAAGAAGACTCAATAAAGGGAATTTTAAGAATATCTCCCAATATAAAAATAACCAATGCATCTTATATGGAGAAGTATGCAAAGAATAATGAGCTAACCAGATCATCTTCTGTCACCCCTACTTTAGTGAGAAACAGTGATGTCTCAACTTCGGATCCTCGGTATGTTTCAAATTTGAGCCAGAATGACGTCAAATTAGGCATAAAACGACTTATAGAGTTTAGGAAGCAAAAGAGCGCAACCGATCTTCTGGGTGAAACAAAGTCGGAACGATTTAACCGAGACAATATTGCCAGTAAACCGTTGCAATTTTCTAATACATTAGAAAGTGAATCCCGATTTCATTCTGACAGTCCTACTAAGGCTATATCAGTGCCCGATATTCCAAAAGTATTTATAAATAAACAACAAAGTGAACAACTGAATGTCTTGAAAAATGAAGTTGATAATTACTTCTCTTACAAGAATAATATCGCAAAAGAAACAAACCCAATGAAAACCCAGTTCGCAAAATCGGAAATGCGACTCAATAACTTACAGTCAAATTCAAAATTAGTGCAGTCGTGTAAATCCATAAATACTCCATGGCATCATGTAGAGACGAAAGTGATCAACACAATTCAGCGCGAAGACCCAGTGAAAGAAGTTCGTAGTAATACATTAAAATTTACACCCCAAACGAATTCTAAGTCAAATAACCCTAGATTAAGTGAAATAGGCGCAGAACCAAGTAATTTGGAAGATTTTTTCAAGGAATTACGTCGATCAATAAATGCAGGTGTGAGCAAAGATGACGATAGCGTAAGTGGGTTAGTATCGGACAGTAACGTAACTTCCACATACAATTCTTTAAATTATTGTGCCAAACTGAAACCACAAAAGAAAATAGAAAATGCACCTAATACCTTTGCTCGGCTTAATTATATGCATAAGAATAAACAAGGTGATAACATACCAAGACAAAATAATGATGAAATGAATCAAAATAAATTTCACAAGTCTGCTCAACCGGAATTTGTTGAAAATAAAAATGTTGCGAATTATCTCAATGATACTCGACTTTCTCGATGTGATGGTACTATAATAAGAAAAGTAGAAAAGACACCTCAGAAAAAGAGTAAAGTTTCGAATGATTGTATAAATTTAGCAGCTATGGGAAGTCTTAATCAAAATGTTATAAAGAATACGTGCACAACAGAAGACAAACTATATATAAGGTCAGATTCGACACCTATACCTACCAATTTTTCAATACCAAGAACGACACAATTAACAGAAAATGATCAACATCAACTTCGACTTTTGTTACGGCAGCAAAATAGATTGAACGTAACAAGGCCGCAAATAAAAAATGAGACTATCGTCTATAAAGGTCCTAGCACTACACAGATTCAGAGTATTGGGGAAACTACGCAACCTGTTTGCCAAGGAGGCCCTGATAACATAAATAAATGTATGCAAGACTCTAAAGGGTTAATCGGGTTACCAATTCAATCTAAACAAAACAACCAAGTTCCAATTGATAATATCGTCACAATGCAATCCAAGTCCTTAACTACCATAAAGAAGGCGGAAAATTCTGCAAAAAATAATAAGCGACAGAAAACAAATTCAGGAGTAACAAAAGAATCTAAAATTAGTCCGAAAGGCGCAGGAAAAAATAAGAGTGAACCACAGGATTGGGAACGTGTTTTAAATGCTCTTTTAGCTCATAAAACCCCAAGTCGGGGATTGAACGCGCTTGATATGGCCCTTCAAAAAGAACAATATCAAAAACAATCAACAAGTAATAGTTCACGTGAAGAAAATATTCAAAAATTTGATTCAAATCGCAATATGAATACCACTATTCCAGTTGCTTCTAACATAAATAAAAAACAAGGAAGAAATGTTGTGAGTGAATCATTTACTAAACCAAATATCATCCAACACACATTAAAGAGTACGCCGGTGGAAAACAACTATTCTTCGATGGCGAACGCGGCATCATGCATAAGAAATAATGTACTGCCTAAAACCAACAATGCCTCTCCTGCTGTAAAGAATTCATCTACAGAATCTACCGATCATTGTCTGCTGAAAAGGTCTAATCAAACAATGATTGTAAAAAGAATCGGTAAACCTACAGAAGCACAATTACCTTTAGGAGCTTCAAAAAAAGATTTAAATAGTGGTGTAATCCAACCTCATACGGATTCCTCAAATATACCTTATTCTGATTATGACCTTATAGAGGAGTTAATGGATGATGACCTCCGTCAAGAAATTGGCGAATTGTCTTCTGATGAAGAAAGCTTTTCTTCATCTACTGTAATGCCTAAAGCAAGTAAAGTTAAAAGTGAAAATAACAAGCAGACATCAGAGACATTGCATGTGGTAGATTCTTTTCGTGTTTTAAATACCCGTCAAAATATAAACAAGATGAATAAACAAACAATCTACCAGTCCACTGCAAAAGCCATTGACCCACCTATACCATCTATCCCAACGACTTTAGGACATACAAATGTTATAATAAATAAACCCCTGCACACTGCAATGTATACACATGATAATAGGAAAACCCAAGTCAGATTGCAGCAGCAGACGATAACAACGATAGCTAACTTAACAAATTATATCTCAAAACCTGTTATGTCATCAATTCCTCGGTCAAATCAAGCTCAGCATTTGGTTAATATTAACTCTATATCTAAACAAACGCAATTATCAACCTCGGATTCTTCAACAGTGTCTAGCAATATTGGCACTATTTGCAATAGTCAGGAAGATAACATGAAGAATTCTAACACTGTTAACAAATTACGAGCGGCAACAGAGACAAATCACTCCAACGGAAACGTTTATACTACAGTTAACCAACCACCTATACAAAATGTGGTTGTCATACGTCCTGAAATTGTGTATGAACAATATTCCACAATGAAAATTCATAGAGTTCCAGAAAGTGGAAACCAAACCACATTCGTCTCTGTTAATACTTTGCCTAATATATCAATATATAGTACTCAGTTTGCCGCCCCCACGATTAATTCGCTAATAATTGGTAATCCTGTCAATGTTCCAATAACGCAAAATATTACACAGTCAGCTGTTGGCTCTTGTAACAATTTATCTTATAATAATGGATCGAAGCGTATAACTGCTGCTGATAACAAAATGCAATCAAAAACAAGTTTCAGCACAGTGGGAGCTAGTAATCGTGATAAGAGTTTTAAAAATGAGACTAAAAATCCGATAAAAAAATCGCATATACATTCCTTAAATGGACAACATATCACTCTAGATCATGTTGTTAATCATGCTCCTAATGCTGATAATGGTTTCAAAGACCATAACTTTTGTCCTTTAACTGAGAACATAGGACTGGGCGTGACATCTGAAGGTCGAGAAAAACGTACGGCTACATGTCCTAAAAAAACTAATTTTAAAACTGCAACTGAGCCTGAAAAAGATCCTAATAAAGAAAGTTTATCAGAAACGAATGAAGAAAGAATAAAAAAGAAGAGGCTTGCTATACTGAAAAGGAATACCCACGTTTTTAGTGTCACCAAAGCGATTCCATTGATTTACGCTCCTTTAAATATAACAAAAACTGTAGTGGAAAAAGAAGAAATAGCGAAGAGTAATGAAGTAAGTTCTATCACTAGATATAATAAGGAATTGCAAACATTAAAGGGTCAGTGTTTTAAATTACATGAAAATGCTAGACAGTCTCCAGGAAATGCGACAAAGGATATGTTAAGCAAGAACAAAGATATATCTGGCTTAGACAAGCAAGATGAATTTACGAATGCTTTAAAAAAGGATGGTAATAAGGATATATCAAAACGAAACCGCAAAACGATAAATTCTACTAATAAGCAAATTCTTAACATGCGCTTAACACTGCAAGGTCAGAATTCAGATAGGAGAATCGTTCAACAAGAGCACAGCAGAACTGATTTAGTTTTGGTTACAGATTGTTCGAAAGATAATAGCAAAAGCGATTCAATTGAGTACCCTCATTTAAAACTAGGATCATCCCATAATTTAAACTGCAAACAATTTGAGAAGGAAATTCACAACAATGTAGAAAATAATCATGCTGTTCGGACATTGTTTGCATATGATTCAAAAGAGAATAATACGTGTGGTACATCTGAGCATACTCGCGTAACTCTGAGATCATCCAAAACACTACTCAATAACTCTTACCTATCGCCACTAAAGCAAAAACTCGATAAAGAAATAGATTTCGAACAAGAGAAAGATAGGGCCAATGAAATGCTAAAAGATGGTACAAAAGAGAACAGCCAAAACATTATGACTGACACCCGCACAATGCTACGATCAACTAATAAACCAGTTAGTAAGTCGCTCCTACAGTTACACAGTCCAAAGCAGATTGAAAAAGTGATTAAAGAACATGAAAAACATTCGATACTCCATGAAGATAGCTTGAAGAACAGCGACAAGCCTTTTTCAAATGACAATAACTGTATAATGCTAAGATCATCTAATAAATCAGTCTGTAAGTCTCTTTTAACATTAGAAAGTGAGAAATGTAATAAAAGAAATGTAAACCAGAAAGAAAACGATAATGTAATTCAAATAGATAATTCAAAAGAGAACTACGTAGATGATATAGATAATAGTTGCCACACATCGCTATCATCAGCTGAAAAGGTAGTCGATAGTTCGCTCTCATTGTTGGAAAATCTGAAATGTAATGAAAACATTGTAAAATCACGGAATAAATTAAAGAATATAAAAAGCCATCGCATTATAGAGCAATCTAAATCATTAAAACGCAGGAAAAACAAGAAAAAAAGTGAAAGTCAAAACGATTTACAAAATATTTTAATGTCGAAAGAAAATCATAATACTAACCTGATTGTCTCAGAAACGGTCGTTTCTGACTCGAGACTTAATCTTGATATTGAAGAACAACTTACAGGATCAGTTATAGTAAAACATGATACTCCAATGAATGAGACAAAAACAACATTAAAAAATATGGATTGCTTAAACACCATTACAACGCAAAAAGAAATCCAGAACGAAAATCGAAACTCTAATCGTGGTGTAGGTAATCGGTATACTATTTTAAATAATAAGGAGTCATATAGTATAAACTCTAGCAGTGCTGAGAAAAAAGCGAAAAAAGATATCTCAAAAGAAAACGCAAATTTGCAACAAATGTTGGAAAACGAAGTTAAACAAGTAAAATCTGATATGTTTAATACGACTGAAATTAACACCATAACACCATGCATTAACCTTATTCCTCATAGGAATTCTTGTAATTATGAGAAAATGGTTGAACATCCTTTATGTAACGATGTAGTCGATAAAATCCAAGATTCTGATGCGGTAATGCTTCTAAATACTGGTAATGACGTAAATGTTAGCGAGAACAATAAAAATCATACCATGAAAAATGTCCAGTCACAAAGCAAATCGTCTGAAGCAATTAAAGAATTAAATAAGAGTGTGTTAACATGCAACGGTGATGCTAAAGATTCTACAAAGGAATCAGTGGAAAAATCAATACAGCAGTCGTTAAATCAGAAAGAAATTAATACTTTGAAGGATAATATTATTATTAAAGAGTTGCCGACTGCAGATCCAACAAAAAAATACATAAGTATTAAAATAGCAAATGGAAATAGTTTTAAAGCTACTGTGTCAGGAAAGCTGCACGTTGATATCGACTCATTATTTAAAGATCCGGCACTTAGATCAGTACTCATGAACAACGTACCTGGCAATTCTAGATGTATTTTAAACGTCAAACAAGTAGGTTCTGTGTATGGCGGTAATATTAAAACACAGATCGTCTACCCACCAGCGAGAAAATATCTTGAAACTATTAATTTGATTAGTGACGACGAGGAAGATACCAAACAATCACAAACATTAAGCACAGAGTTTGGAAAATATAATATACGACTTGTAGAAAATGACATTTTCAAGAAACACCAGCAAAGGTTATCACAAAAGTGTTCTGTAGTATTGCAAAAATGTAAAGTGCCATTAAGCATATTATCTCCTATGCCAGAAAAAAATAATCTTTTAGAAAATTGTTTTATTACTAATACATCTACTACAGGTGTACCTTTAATGGAAAAGAGAGATGTACATCAACCGAATGTGATATCTACTGATAAAAATATACATACTGTAGAAATTGATGATTTCTCAAATGATTCTCTGAATATTAGTAATAAACAGTTGGACACACATGAACAACAAATAAATAAATCGACAAAAATTATTGAAGGGAATATTAAAGAATTAGAAGTAACCTCGTCGCGTGATTTACATGTCAAGATTGGTGATAAGGATCATAGTAAAGGAACATTTGCAGTTGCTTTTAAGAGATTGTCCGATAATATTTCTATGGATTTTAATATATCTAACGACCCGTATGTTGAATTAAAGTCTTCTTACGTCGATGTTAACGAACTACCAACAGAGCTTTGTAGTAATATTCCGAAAAGCGAGCTTCCGAATATATTAAAAAGGCCATGTGTTGATAATGTATGTTTCGACAGTCCGTCTATCGACATATCAAGAGACCTACCTAATTGTAAGCTTTCTATCAGTCAAGACACTGTATACCAAGCTTTACATGACAGTGAGAATATATGCGAAAATGTATCACTACTAAAAAATAAACATCCATTAGTCAAAAACTGTCAAATCAAAATAGTAAAATGCGATGAACTGGTGAAAAATTTAGAGCTTTTAAAGGAGAAGCGATGTTTTGTATCTTTACAAAGATGTGACAAAGAATTACAAACACAAACTGTAAAAGATAATTTCGATAAAGTATCGAAAACTGTAAATACCTATTTAGATAAATCCGAAAACCATAAAGATGACAGCACACCTATTTTTGATTTAGAATATGGAAAATCTCACTGCACTTTAAAACGTAGTGATTCATTGTCAATTCTTAACCATTTTAGCCCTTACGATGAAACTGAAAAAATTCTGAGTCCAGTGAAGTCTACGATATCTAAAAATTCTCAATACTCCACCATTTGTTACTCAGATTGGCGTATGACGAAATTAGAAATTCATATTTTTAGTCTGCGAACTGATCATAATCAAGCGACTATAATACCTGATGATATTTCTACTGATTGCGACAGTGAACAAGAAATCAGTGTTATCGAGACATATTTTGCTGAACCTAAAATAGAATTATTAGATAAAAATGCAACTTATCCAGTGCCTAGTCTTCTTAAATTATCATTGAAATGTGTAGAAAACAGCTCTTTCATAAAATATTTAAAATATAAGAAATTAGACACTTCACGTGTGTCAAATGATTCCTTAAACCAACTTAAAAGGAAATTAAATACAGAAAATGAAGTCAACAATAGCAAAATCTTGAAATTGGATAATGGGTTTAATAACAATATTCTTGAATGTGCTCGTACAACGATGGTAAATTTTAAAACAATCAGTACAAAGACCGATGAAAGTACTGATAGTGTTACATTAAATAATTGCGATTTCAAGCTTAACTCAGAGTCAAAAGATACTGAGAATATAAAGCACAACGTATATGTAATGACTAGAGACGCTAGTTGTAATTTGACATCCAATGTGATTGGAACTGAAATGAATGATTCCAATAAAGTATGTGATTTGAGTTCAAAATTTCAATGTGAAATATTGAACTCTCAACATTGTTACTTAAACAATTGTGCCGATGACAAAAACCTTAAAGTGGATTGTGAAAATATTGATGAAGCTAAAGCTGACGGCGTAACTTCCACCAATGGATTAGAAATAGCTGATTGTGTAGGTTACTGTGCACGAAAAGAGGATGGATTGAATTCCTGTGAAGTATATTCAAAATCCAAAAATTATCCACATAATAGCGTAACTAACAAACAAAATTTAAATCGTGCAAACATAAATATACGATCTAAAAGTCCCGAACCATTTTTAACATGTGAAAGTAATAAAAATTTAATGGCAAATGATGATGTCGATTACCGAATTTCTTGCAATATGAGTGACACTGTTGATACAATTCGGAAACACAATGACTGCACGGAACATGTTAAAGATATAATTTTCAATTCCAACGAAGAACAAAATAATATATGTTTTGAAGGAAAGGAATATATCCTGGGAGATTATGATAAAAACGGCGTGAAAAGTTCTGAAAATAACATCATAAAAAATATCGTAAATGATGATAGTACAGAAGATTATATTGAGAAAAGATTTGAAGAAATACACAGTCCTAAAAATATTACGCTTGTTTATGAGGGAGATTCAAAAGTTATATTAAAAGGTTCGATATTACAAGATGAAGTGGTCGGTACATGTTATGTATTTCCAGTAATAAATCCTGATGATCTGAGCTCAATAATGGAAGATAATGATAATGTCGAGGAAGAAATTAAAGATAATGTATATAACAAAAAAGAACAAGTATTGAAACAAATGTCACCTTGCAATCTAATTGATGACGCAGATCTTATTGTTACAAAACCGAAAACTACATATTCGAAGAAAAATTTAAAAGTGAATTACTTTTCTGGAGACTTCAGTTTTAGCCACGCATATCCGACTAGGATGTCCAGAATAGGCTTAAAACGAAAAGTTGAACACTTCGACGGAAAAGTAACACAGAAAAAATATCGAAAGAGTAAAAATATTGATTACCCTAAGATAACTCTAGATGCTATGTGTGATTGCGCTTATAGTAAGGAATTTAAAATATTATCTAACTATTGCAATTCTATAAAGTTTTCATATACAAAAGACTACCATTTAATACAAATGCAAGATGTGCATACATTGTTAGAAGACTGGCCTATAAAAGAATCCCACTTACCTAAAATAACGCCAACAGACACGGATAGTAATCTTTTTGTTGATAAAGCGCATAAAAAATCACTTACTGACCCAACAAGAGAATCCTTAGCGGATGAAATATCTGCCAACTATGAAGAAAAGGAATCTTTTTCAGATGAAATTAATGAAACAAATTTCAGTATGGGTTTTGGTGAGGGGTCCGGCAGAGTCAATCAAAATTTGAAAGACGAAAGAGAAAGTATAAAATTTTCGGCTGCGACTCTGTCGGACGTAAAACATATTCAGCCGTTATTACTGTCTGAGTACAGTTACCAAACCGTAATTCAGGAAACATCAGCAACTAGATCGGATCATTTTGAAAAATTAGACAAATGTTACACATACATTAAACTTCGAGATAAAGTACGGTCATTTTTTAAAGAAACTAGCGCAAAATTCAACTACAATTGGATCGAACATAATTCGAAAGTCGATAAAGTGAAAAGAGAATCTTATATCTTAAGTGACGATA
>DWDT01003413.1:0-12325 GCA_018245595.1 Microceris scylla | reverse complement strand
GAAGACGCACACCAAACGAGAACCTATCACCACGAGAGCCGTAAAGCAGACAATGGCTCCTGCCTAGATTTGCAGTCCCGTCAATCAGTCCTGTCAAGTGCCGTCACCTGTCATTTTCATAATTTTTTCCTTATAGTATAGATTACGCCAATTTTGAAACTCGTAATCAGTTTTAATAATCTTAATCTCAAATAACTTTCTAAAACTATGTCTATCTTCTAAGTAAGCTATACTCTTAATTCTTTAATTTTAATAAACATCAGGTGACTGTAATCACAAGATTACTTCGCTTCTTCCAAAGGCAGCAGTAACGATGGCGCACATTGCAAAATCACAAATCGATACGTCACAGTTTTCCCGCCAAAACGATATTCACATGAAATCAACGTAATCTTTCTAAATAAATTTAACATACATTTGATAATTCATAAATTGATTTTCAATGAATTTTAAAAGTAGGAAATCATTTTCTAAACAATTATTTAATTGGTTTTAAAATGCCGCATTCAAAAAACAACAACTTCAATTTACGACTACGCCATTTTGTTGCGTGCTTGTCAACTAGGGCGAACAGATAACAAAAGTTGTTTTTTGAATATTTATTTGTTTATATTATATTAAATTTTCATGAATTATAATTAAATTAAAATAAGTTACATAAAATGTGTATGTAAATAATCTAAGTCAATTAACGTGATTGAATTAAATTTAAATAATAATGAAAATAATTAAATATAATAATATTATTAAAAAGCAAATGTCTACGCTTTTGCGTCGACTTTAATAAAGCAAATAATATAATAAATATTGTCAGAGGTCATTTTATGACATGTTTAACATTAGATAGGCACTAGTGCATATATTTTTTATCAATTTGTTCAGTCTCATTTACTGTGGTATGAGTATAATTCAACTGGTTGCACTCTACTCAGTGGCTGGGACGCAGCTTCCCGACCAACCATCCCGATGGACATTTCCACACAGGCCTTAAGAGCTGTGATGAGGCTTTTATATTAATATTTAACAATAACTACTAACTACTTAGCATGTAACTTGGAGCATTCGTGGTAGTATGCACTAGCTGTCGTCCATTCAAGTGCTAAACCACATCATAGTATCCTAAAATATTAGTAATGGGACTATCTCAGTCTTTGCCACTCGGCGATCCCAGCAATGCTGACAAGACTGAGTGTAAGGGACTGTCTATTGTCGTGTTGACAATCGTTGTGATATTAGTTCCGGTCCTTATTAACTTCTACATAGGCTGAATATACATGTTGAGTTATTATACATATAACATGTACTGCCACCAATACAATACTTAATCTTAATATTACTGAGAAAACAATCCTTAGCCGATAGATAGGATTCCCAGAAAAGACTTAAAGATACCTATAACTCCTTTGATTTTTATATTATGTTAATAACAGTAGATTTTAATAGTACTTTTTATTTTTTTGAAAGTGGTGGATCGTCAGAGGTTACTATTCTCCGTTGCCCATCCCTTCGGGGATTAGAGGAGTGATGATACTTTTTCATAATGAACACGATATTGATAAGCTGGGAAGTGGTCGCCGTCATCTATGGACATTTGCAACACCCGGGGAGTAGCCAATGCATTGTCGGCTTTAAAGGTGTGCTCTCTTTGCGCTTTTCTCGGAGAACACCATCTCAGCTTTTCTATATTACTTACAATAAAGTTTTAACACCAAAATATTGCCTTATTAAAAATATCCGTAACGAGAAGATATATGTATACACAAGAAGCGTAATAAAGTTCATGCTATTATTAACTTTGACCAGTTGACAGAATATGTTAGGAATAATCATAATATTTTAATCTATGCCGCTGTACTTAGCAAATTCAAATCGATGGGATGTTCGTTATATATTTATAAACTATACTCCTACCGTAGACGTATTTGTTTTATTATCGGCCTTTCTAAGTTCAGAGCTAGATATAGGCTTGCTCAGAAGGATTTTTGCCGATAATTCTAACAGTGCAACAAAACGTGTGGGTCACTATACAAGCTGTACTATACCGCAATCAGCCAGCGTCGAGTTAGTCATTTCTTTTAACACCCTGGTATCTCGACTCGAAACGAATACCCACACGAAGACACACGATTTGATTTGTGATATTTATGAAGTTAAACTAAATTTAAAACACACTTGGAATTTTTATTGAACAATACCATCAAAAACTTTGAATCCTAAAAATATACAAACAGCAAGTGATATTATAAGCGAGTGAAAACATTAAAAAGTATTTGATTATTTCAGTAGATATGTAGATAGGTGTAGTAGCGTAATTTAAAAATTATCAGCCGATCGAAATTGTTCCAAGGTTACCACATACGTTGCGACAGTACCAATTATCTGAAACAACATTGACTTAGTAAGAATTTAACAATTATTGCAATATAATATAAATATGACTTTAATAGATTAGTAGTAATCATTCATGTTACGAGTATCACAAGTATTGCTGTGATAGAATGAATTTTCATTTTAGTACTGTATAAATCTGACTAATTTAATTTTATTGATTATGTGTATGAAAATGTATGACTGCCTCGCTGGTACGGTGGTAACAATAGCGAAAATTCATTTAGAAGTTTTGGGTTTGATTTTAGTATTATTGGGTATATATAGTTAGAAAACTTGAAATTTTCAGCAGTAAGTACAGAACTAGTATTTGCGTTCCATAAAGTAATAGACTTCTGTGTTTAAGGAATAAAAAAAAATTAATCAGCCCATTTAATATTCCACTGTTGGAATACGTTTGCTAATTATTATTGTTACATGAATTATTATTCCTTATATATTGTATTGTATTACTTGTAAAACAACGACTTCTAGGACAATAAAAGTTATTAACAAACAGGAGAAACCTTCTGGAGAGCGTGCACATACCCAGCGGCGAATTAGAGGCATGGTGTTACCAATCAATATTCTGATAGTAACACTTCGTGAGCTACGTTAATAAAAAAGAAAGCCATTTTATGTATGGTACTTACAGAAAGGATAAGGCTTCTGGACATCGTGCACATACCGAGTGGAGTAAACGTTGGTTTAATTAGCATCAGAGTTATAAACAGTTTCTGCAATTCGTCACAAGCTTTGTCGCCACTCAGATGCGCTTGTTCCAACAGCTTGCTGACATGCAATCGTATTTGTTCGTGCTATTGAAAAACATAATAAAGTATAAAAACATATTAAACCTAATAAATTAAAGAATTGTGGTTTTGGAACACACACGTAATTTCTGTTCGCCTGGTATACGAGTATGTAATTCTATTAAACGAGCAATATTTGGAAATTTGTTTTTGAAAACTGCTCTAATTATATCTATGTAGTAAAATAATATAAGCAGTTACCGCTTTAATGACGTGATGACCAGGAGCGACAATCATATTAATGTCGATGAAATGGAACACAAGCCACGACACTTGCTTGAAAACGTCAAAGACACAAAATGGCTGCGTTTCTGCAAAATATTTAAATTTATAGACCGATGTAACTTTGATATAAGCAATGACATTGAAACAATTACAGTTCTTTTTTATTAAAAGCACGATGGCCGACGGCCTATCTGATGGTATGGATGTTGGTATTGTATGCGTCGCTTGTAGACGCTGTACACTTGGAGGTGTTATCGATGTGTTGTTTGACTAATTGAAGGAATTTTTAACGGTATATTTAAGTACCACCTTACACTATTTAATTAAAATCTTTGTTTGTTATTGAAAACTAATAATGTTTCTGATATTAGCTAAGACGTTTATTGTAAACAATTTATTTCACTTCCCTCACAAAATGCTAATATTCTCCTATTTGTTCATTTACATCTTGATTCCATTCTGCATCTACCATGTTTGTGGCTGGACTTGCAATTTCAGTAACTTACGCAGTGAAATGATGAAGTTTTGCAGCGTCACAATGAATAGTATGGCACATTTCCAAATGGTCAGGAACATCATGAAGCTGTCTATGCCCTTGTTCGTGGCGTCCACGAGTTCGCAGATCTCTGCGTAGATAGTATTAAGTCGAGAAAGTTTCATATCTTGCTTTCGTGCACCAGACGGCCCGGAACAAACTAAAATTTTAAAAATTATTTAATAACGGTAATAATAAGTTTTTAAATGATCTTTTAATGCGAAGTCCGTATATTCTATTCGAAGTAGAATGTAGGTTTTCAAGGACACACAGACATTGTTTTAGTTGCTATTTGCTCGTTTATGTAAAAAGTAATTTGATTCGGACGAAGTGCATAACAGCAATTTATTTTTTTTTTTGTAAAAGCCAATAATAAGAAGACTGCGAGAGATACTTGCTCGATCTAATAATAGCATTTAATTATTATTACCTATATATATTAACCTATAAAGCAGAAAGTGAAATAAATCCATAATACCGGTCGTTATTGGCGATGGCAGAGACTGTTTTGTGTTCCACTTCTGGAAGCGGATGTTGTTTTGCAACAGACGCCTGTATGGAGTATACTCTACCATGCTACTTGATGGTGAATTCACAAAGAGCGATGTTCCCATCATGTCTATTACGTGGTTTATAGACCTTGGCGAGACCACCATTTTTCCCGGAAAAAAATGATTAGTAATGAGTACCGAGTTATGTTGAAAAGGGACTTCTGCAAAAACGAATATTTCAACTTATTATGGCTTAATTCTTTCTGACAACAAACTAGTAGTGTAGCAACTATAGAATTGTGCGTTGGACGGGAGCGGGGAGGAAGAGACAAGAGCGGGGAAGACGGAGGGGCGTATGTCATGTTTGTATTGTTTTAAAAGCAAAGGAATGAAACATGCGACAGCTAAAATCTGCAATTTTGTTTATATGAAAAAGCAACAAATTCTGAGTCTTGTGGTAATAATTATCTGTGCGAACAAGATACGAGTACCTGCACGATTCTGGCCTTCATCAACACAATCTAATTTCTCTAGTGAATTGTTAAAGCTCGACAACAGCGAAGTTAAATGCCAATACGTTAATAATAACTGCATCTCAATAATTCTATCAAATATAGAAATTACTCCAAGGTATATGTCCTTAAAAGTAACTGAAAATAAGATTAAATTCTAAAATTGCGATGTACGTGCAAAACTATTTCCGCGTTGGTCTCCGATAAAAAAAATTTTTCTGTTTAATTCAACAGTTGATGCATTTAAGCTCAGCATTTTTACAAGTGACAAGTTTATTATCTTCAACATTTTGTGATATCCAGGTTATATTAATTTACACGATATGAACAAGAACTATATTTGGTAAGCTGCACTGCCAATATATGTGGTGTAATCCATACCCGAGATCAACGTAATTAAGATAATTATTGTAACAACCACAAGCCCGAGGTCTTTTCTTCCGTCTGCCTTTAAGCAGTTCTGGCCGAGCTGATTTTTTATCTGAAATAAAATATATTTATCGAACTAAATTTGTCTGATTGTATATTTAAGTGTAGGCTTAATAATAAAATATGGTAGACTTTTTCATTTTTGCAATAATTACCATCTCAATCTTTTTTACTTCTGCAATCCACGCTTCCATGCGATGTGATGAAAAATGTACTCCAACCAATTGAGTACAGAATACAAAACCGTTTTGCAAGAGCCAAGTAACTATCGCCATAGGAGATTTGATTTCCGCGAGTTGTTGACTGCTAATGGTATTACGCACTTTGTACGTGATGGTACCTATAACTGCAATGTAATTAATTGATCCGTTTACTTAACATAATGACTATCTGCAAAGTTATTAAGTATGGAATTGTGCCCGGTGTATGGTAATAGGCTTCTAACTAAAAACCGAGGAAGGATATTCTTCGATGGTGCGGACATGTAAAAAGATATCAAATGGACAAATGACATAAGAAACATGCAATTTATAATGTCAATATTGACGCATAAATTTTCGCGAGAAACTATAATTGTTTTTTTATTAATTTGGATCACCGCGGGAATTTAGATCAGAGTTTAGGTCAGATACCTACTGGTTGATGGTGGAATCGGAAATTTCCGGAACTGACATGCGTATACATAAAGATTAAGCGTAAGCGCAATGTATTAAAAAAGAGTACAAAATGGATAAGATAAATGCACCTGTGAAATATATAAGTAATTTTCCATAAATGGAGAGTGCACGCGAGACGTGCACGCCGTGCGAGTCATAGACCAGCGGCGCAAGTCCGACCACGCGTAACAGGCGCACGACTAGCGCAGGTGCGCCGCTGCGCAGCCACGCAGTCCTCTCACCGTCCTCCATACTTGATAATGTTCTACAAAAGAGAACCTGTTTAAAGTATTAATTAGAGTGTATCAGTCATTACGCAAGAATACTTTGATCGTGAAAACACCTATAATTGCGTACTATCGTTATTTATAAAATAACGTTCAGTCAGCTACTATTAAAAATCTAAGTTAGAAAAATCCAGCTGCACTCGACTCGACAATGGACAACGACCATTCTACCATCGATGAGAAATTATACTAATAATTGACTATTTCAGTTATTATCCTTTAGATCATTAAATATTGACATCACCGTGACTTTTTTAATGACTACCCGCAAACAACAAATACGGGATAGAATAAACAGTTATTTTGTAATTATCAGAGTAATTGTATGTCATAATCCTCAAATGTTACCTTTGAATAATTGCTATTTGCTAAGCTCTATCATGTATCGTTGTATGAATCAGCCTATAGGCTATAGCCTAGCCTTTATAAAGTAAATGCAGTAGAAATCAAATCATTAGCCATTTTGGAAAAAGTTAACTTCTCGAGCGTTTTTTATGTGTTTACAAAAATGTTTTTGCTTGATTTACTGTATTTGACACGTTCGAAGCGGCACGATTGTTGAGGTTGTTATCGTTTAAGCTTTTCTAATTAGACAAAGAGATATGTCGTCGTAATCGAAATAATAGGTATATGTATATTATATCAATTTCGAATGATGGATTCAACTTTTTTAGGTTCGACGGGTCGGATACAAATAAATTTTGGCATATTGATAACCCAGAAATTACACGTGTTCAGTAGGCTATGCGTTATCTAAGATGTGTTCAACATGTTAACGTCGATGTATCCATTTATGAGCACATTCTTTTGGAAAACGTAGTTAATTGTTAACTAACACTCATAATAGGTTTACGTTACGATATAGGTTACAGATTATTCGTAATTGATCTTCGTAATACAATGACAATAATAATTGTTATTAAATGAAACAAAATCTAGTGCAACTCCTTATTTATTACGCACTAAAATCGCACGCATATTAAATCGCACACAAATCCTGAACACAGCAAATAACATCATAAGCTTGTGAAACACATTTGAAAGATAAGTAGTCAATTATCTCTAAGGCTAAGTTTCTCTTGCTATTGCTTTTGTTGTTTAGTTCTTATTAAACTGTTCGGAACTGCTCCAAGATCACCGGATACATTGCGACAACACAGATCTAGAACAAAAAAAAAACAGTAAAATATCATATAAATATTTTTTCATTGAAATATCGAAAATTGTTTAATATTCAAATGTATTTTCTTTAAAACATATGCCACAGTATCTTGCGCGTAAAGTTTAAACTGAAATACTATTTATTTTAATTAAAAAAAAAATACAAATAACATTTAATGTTGAAAAAAAACAAATTTAATACATATGCCACAAATTTCTTTCGTAATAACTCAAGTATATGGAAAAAAATCTCCGGCCATTAAGCCGCCAACAGATCACAATTAGGCGTTTCTTCCTTCCAAGCGAGCAATGAGCGCAGTGAGAGTTCGCTGTACAGGAGATCTACTCGTGCAATGTGCAACTGTCCGACACCGCGGATCAGCAAATAGTGTGTGCCTCCTGCTTCTAAAGTAGTTATTAGGAGCAAAGAGTTTACATATTCCATTATTTAAAACAGGGACCTCCATTGTTCCTCTGAGAATTTTGCACATTATTTTTGCAACTGGTACTTACACTATATTATTTTAAAAGAAAATCATATTAAAAAGACGGTACTGACTGACAAGAGAAGTGTTCTGGACAGCGTGCATACACCGAGCGGAGAAAACGTTGGCTAGTTCAGTATCAGGATTGCAAATAACTTCTGTATTTCGTCGCACAAGTCGTCGCGACAATGAGGCGCTTCTCCTATAAGTTTACCTATACCCAGTCGTAATTGGTCATCCTTTTAAAGACAATGAATTTCAATGAAATTTAACATTTTACCAAACAACTATTTAAACTTGGAACAAACAAGCGTAATACGGTTCCGTTGTTAAATCGCACTTTCTCTGTCTGTACTAATACAGAAATTGCAAGGTAGTTTAAGTATTCACATCGCCTAAGAAAGTCACTAGCGAGACAATCTGATTCATTCGCTGAATACCGTTAGGCTTATCTAGGCACAGCTACATGCTAAACTGAGATTATCGATCCCCAATCCGCAACTCAGCGTGGAGATTTTGGAAAAAACTTCCTTACTCAAAAGACAGACTGATGATGATGTTCACGAAAAGGATCTAACCTAATTAGTCATAAGTACTCATATCGTAGCATAAAATAATGTAAGAGGTTAGCGTCTGAATGATGCGATGTCCAGGAGTATACCTGCAAAGATGTGTATTTTCCAGTTTTATCTAACTGATTGTAGTCTACAGAAACTATTAACGGTCTGGACCAAGAACAAATCAACAAGGTATAAATGAAATTGCTCTTAGTTTATTGCCATTTCATTTGAATTATAATCATGGTCTGGACATTTTATGACAATAGCGACCAAGACAAAATTTTGATATACTCTTTTCAATTGAGTTCAAAACTTTATAGAAATTGTTGCTCATTACAAGAGGTGCGAAATTTAAATAAATTCTAAAATAATATAACGTACTTAAGACGATAACAAGGATTTTTCCGTAAAAACAGAGTGCGCGCGAGACGCGTACTCCGCGCGAGTCATAAACCAGCGGCGCAAGCCGGACCACGCGCAACAGGCGCATGACCAGCGCCGGCGCACCGCGGCGCAACCACATAGTGCTGTCACCGCGCTCCATACTTGATAATATTCTACAAAAGAGTAGAAGCTGGATAAATTATTTGTTAAAGTGTAGTTTGTAAAGTGTAGTGTAGTTTGTAAAGTCAGTACCAAAGCATACATCGCTCATGGTACGAGTAATACCTGCATACTATCGCTATTTATAAAGTAATGAAAATCTAAGTTAGAAAAACAGCATTTCTTTCATTATGCTTCAGTCTATTACAAATAAATGTTAAAAAGGGTTTTCCACAATGAATACCCATGTACGTAAGTCTGATAAGGGATAATAAACAGCTTTGTTCGTGCTACATATGTATAATTCTGGAGATTGTGGTTCTGATACGATGGTAAAAAGCACTTGCAACTGTTGATATAACTGATACGGTGAATTGATTTTAGAGGACTACAAATAAAATACCACGTTTGTTACAAAAACATAATTAATACTCGTGTATACATACGTTTCTATGTCATTTCTATTGTTCTGTTTGTGTGTCTTACAAATAACATCAGTTATCAATATCAACTTTGGTTATTTATGTTTTTTATAAATAGTAATCATTAACATTCAAAGCACTGAGTATTGATAGCCCAGTGGTTAAAAATTCTGCCTCTCACTCCGGGGGTACTGGGCTCAAATCCATGGCGCGCACCTCTTTACAAAAGTTTGTTTTAAATTTGAATATCATTTGCTAACGGTGAAAAAAACATCGTGAGGAAACCTTAGAATTTATAAAAAAAAAATATTTTTTAAGGTGTGTGAAGTCTGCCAACTCGCAATTGGCCAGTCTTGCACACTATGGCCTTAACTATCTCAATATGAGAGGAGATCCGTATTCCAACAGTGGAATAATAAATGGGTCGATTATTACTCCGTCTTACTCCTTACTCCTTCTCCTTACTTGTTCCTTTGATTTACGCTTAACGTACAAAATATTATCAAAATATTTTAAAAGTTATGTATCGCCTTTAGCATAATATCAATGAAAATTTCTGCAATAAAGTCACTTAGTAACAGTTGTTGATTAAAACAAATAAGAAAGAATACGCTGACGTCTAAACGTTTTTAATCTGTTGCGATTTAGGCCACCCAGAATGTAGTGAAAATGACAATATCCTCATTTATAGTTGGTTAAAACGCACTCATTTATTTTTATCATGGACAGACACACAGCGAGAAATACATATATTATAGATGTCAGCTTGTAATTAGGTTATCAACGGGCTAAGCCAAGCACGTCTAAATTTAACTGAATACACTAAACTTATTCTGAGAAATTAATCAATTTAATGAACTGATAAGATCTATTTCTGTTTAAACCGTATTTTTTATTCGAACACCACACATTACAATCCGACTCGATCTCGTTGATTACATGTTTTGGTCATTTATAAATAGAATCCATCGCTTCAAATAAAATACATTGTGTTATTATTTACCAGCTGACCCGGCGAACTTCGTATCGCCTAACAATCAATTAATGCCCTGATACTTCCAACTTTATTTATTATTTTATGAACATAACGAAATAAACACTAATATCACGACTTTGTCGTCATCATGCGTTCCAAAACCGTCTTGAACAGCCGGATCAATGCGCGATATTCAGAAGAACTTGCTGCAGAGCCTAAGCTATTCTCTTTTCATTGCTCCATTGATCTCTTGTCGTCCATTTCCTTCTTGTCGTCCAGTCCTTCTTGTCGTCCAGTCGATTTGTCATTGCAAACTGTGCCATTACACGTGCTGTCTCTCTTTGCTTTTCTGTTTCAGAAGCACGATGTTGGGCCATACGAACGCAGCGTTTTTCCCATGCAATTTTTCGATTCATTAGCAATATTCCGAAACCTAATACATAGTATATACGGAATACTACTAATATGTGCTCAAATCCAAAGATTATTTTTGAACTCATACTACACTAAACAACCAATTCCTTCGGTAACCTTTATATCACTTTTTATTTTGACAGCATGTGTTTGTCACAGATGACATTTTGGTAAGATATATAATATTCTGTTCGACGGTTGTTGCCTTTTTCTTGTTTTTAAATTATTTTTCCCTTTTTTTGAATTATTTTTTCGATCAATGAATAATTATATATTATTCTATTCCGGATCGTGCTAGGTGTATGGCGTAGGCTCGCCACGTATTTCTCGAAACGATTTTACAATTACCATAAAATTTACTCAAAATCCTAAAAACACACGAAACAGCAAACAAGCGTATATATATGTGTATGTATAGCAGCATTAGCGCGTTGAAAATATTAAAGACAAAGAACGTTATTATGTAGCTATGTGTTGTTGAACAATGCTTTAATTATTTATCTGATCATGATTCGGCCAATCGGAACTGTTCCAAGATCACCCAATAAGTTACGGCGGCACCAATGATCTAAAACGAAACGAAAAATGTATTAAATGAAATATTAATGACCTGTCATGTCCTTATTGCATTATTAGTTATTATTAATTTTATTCCGTAATTATTTTCATTTCACAAAAATGAGACGTTAAGAAATACTGCTGTGTAGTAAATAGATCTAGACATAACTGAAAATTGTAATGGATTGTGTTAGTAATATTCAATCGTAAATCATATTGCTTAATATTTACACATTTGAATTTGAAAATGTTAAATTTGAAAATGCTGCAATCACCTGATGCAGATTTACAATCTATAGAACTTTTAAATGACAGAGAGAACAGTAAACATTACTAACAGACAACAGAAGTCTTCTGGAAAGAGTGCATAGTCCACGCGGAGCAAACATAGGCTTGTTCAATATCAGCGTTATAAATAGTTTCTTTAGCTCGCCCCGAGCCTCGTCGTTACATACATGCGCTTTACCCACAAGCTTAGCAAAACTAAGTCGTGTTTGCTCGTTCTGGTAAAGAGATGTTATCATTTTAAGAGGAAATTATTATACGTACAATTCAAACAATGGAATTCCAAGACGTTTTGACATTCTTCATATGAACAATTATTTCGATACATTAACATAAAAATTGTGCACGAATGAGTACTAGATTGCTGAAAGTTTGCGCTATACTCCCCGGCTGGCCTAGTGAATATGGACGGCTACATGCTCTAGCGGCCGAGCGGCCGAGCTCTGCAATGCCCAACTCGCATGCCCACAGTGGGAATTACGGAATAATGTCCCTTAGTGATAGCCTTTGTCCAGCAGTGGACAGATTGAAGATGACGATGAGTACTAGAGTCGATATCACCTAAAGAAGTCTTTTACACAGTACAGGAACTGGATTATTTGAATAC
>DWDT01003412.1:0-12326 GCA_018245595.1 Microceris scylla | reverse complement strand
CGTGCGTGCGTGCGTGCGTGCGTGCGTGCGTGCGTGCGTGCGTGCGTGCGTGCGTGCGTGCGTGCGTGCGTGCGTGCCTGCGTGTGTGCACGCGTGCGCGGGTATATGTGCATGTGGTGTTATGTACAGCAATTCTTTATTATATTAGGTCCTATATTGGTGAGCTTCACAACATAGTTTGTGGGTTTTCAATTTTCCCACTTTGAATAATATCCTATGATTAACTGAGTTTTATCAATAAACAATTATATACTAAGAAATAGTATTTCAAATGATCCAATAATAAAATACTGGTGTCAATAATAAATAAAAATAATAAAAACCCTTTTTGGGGAGGCCTATGTCCAGCAGCGGACTGAAATAGGCTGATGATGATGATGACGATGACTATGATGATGTCAATAATATTATGTATTTCTATGATATCTTGAAAATGACTGAATTTAATCATTAAACCGTTTAATATATGTGGGATATAAAAGTAATTAGTGAAATGTGAAAGTGTAACACACTCGTTGTCTATCCTTTCAGGGGATTACAGGTGTAATGTCACATTTCATTTTAATCAATACATTTTTCAAGTTTTATGATAGTGTTTGATAATCTAGCAACATTGAAGTAGCTACTAGCCCTTCACATACACAGAAAACTGTGTCAGTCTATTACTGAGGCAGTCAGAGAGTGACAATGACCAAATATCTTTTATCCCAAAACACCTGGTGTATTTTATCTGCATTTACCATTTTCTTCAACCACAAAATATTACAATTATTTTTGTACCATTATACCAGTTTCCTCACAGGACAGCCAGGATATAAGGTACGGAAATTGATAAAAAATCATACCTTATTCCTTTATGGACCCCCAATGTCATTTCATACCACATCATGCCAAACACAGGTGACTTTGGCTCCCGAGACTTCAGCCCAAAGTATACCCCAGGTCGATATGAGCCCCAATAGAGCTCGGGCACCAGCAGACCTGTTTCTTGCACTGCCTGTAATACATAATATTTGACATAGAGTTTATATATATATGATGACAGGTGGTATAACAACCAGAAAAGGACAGTGGGAAGGCTCTGGATATGGATGGCCTAGGGCCGGAAGGCTCGATGCAGATTAAGACTTATGCTGGACCTAGATAAAGATGATGATATATATGTATGTGTTATTATCACATTAAGATACTACCACTGTATGCAATACTACACTACTGGAAAGATTTTGATCCAACTTTTCCAGTTTTATATCTTAAGCACTTACTTCTAGATTCATTTTATATTAATAGATGCCTCAGAAAATATTCAACTTCGGATAGTTTTTATAAATAATAACAGTAATATATTGAGACATCACATATGGCCATCTGATCCCACAGCAAGCATCAAGAGTGCTTGTGTTATGATAACCAGACAGATGATAAACTACATATGTACATGTAAATATATACTTATATAGATATGCAAGTATCTTTACACCAGGTCTCTTACAGGGCAGGCAGAGAGCACTAATTATAACTGAAGGTCTCTTATGGGACATTAACCCTTTGCACTTGAGAGGTTAGTCTCACTCACCATGCAACTTGATGCGGTGTGTTTATGTTTTGGTCCTTGAACTTAGGTTCCTATGCTCTGTTTGTATAATATTATGAAGTGCAAAATGAGATCCCCTCAAATGGTGATAAGACTTTCTTATCTGGAATTAGTAACCGACCACAAACCGGATTGTCTTTTCAGTCTCAGTTTGAACTTGACAGCCCTTGCAAAGAGTCATGAGTTTTGTTTTATAATATATAATACAAAACAAAATTACAAAGACTAATGTTTAAGAAATTATCTTCATAAAACTGTAAGGGTACATTAAATCTTAAAATATAAAAGTTTTGTGTGTAATTATTTTACATCAAAGGTAGTAAATTCACCAAAAGCGCTACAAAATGTCTTGAGTTCCTGGTTGATCTGTGTGAAAACAGCCTAGAGTGCAGAGGGTTTAATTACAAATATAGGACTCCTAGAGGTAGGCAGAGAGCCTTAAGTAAAAATATACTTAAAAAGATGTTTTTTACTCACAGGGCAAATATTTACTCTGGGTGTGAATTGAACCCATGATTCCTGGCTCAACCTTCAGGTACACAAACAACTGGACCAATGAGCCAGGTATCAGAATAAAAACCTTGCAGTTTCACAGACAACGATCAAATGCGATGACAAGATCAAATGCGAGACAACACACATGAATTCAAAATATATCTTTACATACAGATAAGATGCCGCGAAAATGACCAAACAGTATGTATTCAATACTGTTAATCCTTACCCTTGCAGCATAATACGGGGTGTTCACCCTCGTCTCCAGGTACCCCAACGTGCCCACATACACTGCTATGATCAGGCATATCACACCCACAATAGTCCACACAGACCGAAGACTCAACCGTCGTATGTACGAAGACTGGGCACCTGAACTGCCACTTGTTTCGTTATTATTTCCATGTTTGTGCTGCACGGATGCCAACTTCCTATGCCTTACCATGTTAATATGACATTAATTTACAACTTTGTGCATACAATTGCCTGGTTTATATCGTAAATTTAATAAAAATTAGTTTTTTAGGCTCCTCCTCAAACGTTCGCTGGAGAGCGAGTTAACGTCAATAGCTACAACAGTGTACGTTAATTTGACAAACGGGGTGTTCGTTCGGAAAATGTGAAATGTTTAATTAAAGAAAAATAAAATAAAAAAATTAATTAAAGAATTTAACATGATTTACATGTTTATTGAATAATTTAATAATCAGCAAATTTGTTGTAATAAATTGCGGATGAATAAATATTTGTCCTTGTCATTATAGCCGCCATTAAAAAACTCAAGTTAACATTGCATGACAACTAACCGCGAAATATAAAAAAATCTTTGTTGAAATTATTTTGTGCCAACAAAAAATATCATTTTTAGATACAGTTATAAGCATTAATTTTCAATTTTCGTTGCCAATTAATTAATTTTGTTTTCATTTAAACAAATGACCAAAAGTAGTAATTCTGTATTAAGTACATATTTAAATAGGTATAATAATAACCTAATAATTATTTACAGACAGCTGTCCCCAACGTTAATAGATGATAGCATATTAATTTAATATTACTAGTCAAATAAGCCTCGTGGCGCAAAAATAATTAAAGTGGCACTGATATATCACATAAAAAAATGTTCTTATCAGTCAAGGTTAAACGAAATTAACATTCATTTCAATATCATTGTCCTATGAAAATATTATTGATTATAGTGCAGAACGATTAATTAAATACATACCTATTATTAATGTTATTATTAGGTATTGCCGATATACTACTACAAAATACAATTTATGAAGCCACTGGCGAAAAAAATGTTTTAGCCTCGAGTGCTATGAAAATGACAATGGAACGTTTTTCAAGCATTCTAATATTATTATAATTATTGACAATGTAGATGATATAATTAGGTTAGATATAGAAGTATGTTGTATGGCACAATAATTGTGAAACAAATGGCTACATTTTCTTTGCTAACGTTGACGCCTGCATAAAACTAATCAACCTTCACATCAATCAAAAATAAGACAATTTGTATTTAATGCTCCTAAATATTTAGGATGATACATATTACATATATCATGTCATGCTACATATATATATCATGTCATCATCATAATACATATATATGAATCATGTTTCATAAGTACTAGGAAAACATAACTCCTTACAGGTAAATCGAATGTACCTGTAAATCGATTAAAGTCTGTGTTCAACTCCAATAGTATTAAATGTTACATTATTGTACATACATCGAGAAGTTTGTATACTTACTTCGTATTATGGTTGACTGTAGTTACATACGTACATATATCAGTTTGTTAGTGTTAACAAAGAGAGGTGTACATGTGTAGTGAAAGCGCTGTATAGCACTGATGTTGCTGATGTTGCATGGAGCCAGCCGCGCCACCTGTCCGCCGCGTCGGTAAAGCGCCCGCCTGCGTCGGTATACTCGGTAAGCACTCCCCTCCCCCGCGCCGTGTCCCGCGACGCTCGAGCCAGTACATCGCCCGCGAGCGAGTGAGTGTGTCGTCTGTGCTGATCGCTCCCGCAAATAATGCACGACGCTTTGCAACTGTCATGAGACGAGCGCAACCTTCTCTTAAAGTAATCAGTGAAATAATGTAAATATCTTCTAAAGGCACCGCCTCAGCGCCGTGGCGGCTCCTACCTGCGTGTGCGCGTTCCCTCCCGCCGGCCGGCGGACGCCGCACGACAACGCCACCGAAAAAAAAAGACTAAATCTTCGATGTCAGCGGGCGAGTGGATTGTAGTGTCAGTGTAGTGTAGTTAAAATAGTTAAATGGATAAACGGCGTGCGATGTTCGTATGAGGAAGAAAGGCACCCGGAACATCGTAAGTGGCGAGCCTGGGCTCAGTGTTATTACCGTTGTGTGCAGAAATGCGGGGTGGCCCGCCCCAAAGCCCGGAGATTTTTAACTTGCGGGGCAGCCGCTGAGCGAACCACGGAGGTACGGAGGTCTGACCCTCGTATTCTCAATGTTTTTTTTTGTATTCCTATCCCGAGCAGGTCCCTAACCCCTTTTTTGTGCGGTGCGTTTTTTTGGAGGGAATGTTTACGAATCGATCTCTTGTCAAGTTCTGAGAGCCTGGTACTATTCATCGGCCTGTGAACACGGTGTCGTAACAAAAATATACATAATATGTTTATTTATTTACACGTTCGGTCGAAAACGTATTCTTAAGTAAGGTTTTAATTGTTGCCATAGTGAGCTAATATACATACAAGTTTAATCAGGAAAAGTAATTAACGTTAGCAAAAAATATATGTTAAGTATCTACATTTTATGCCGCGAATCAATTGGTCAGAGTGGCAATCGAAAAAACTGGGACGGCGTTTTAGCTATCCCAAAAACTCGTTTACCAGTATTAGCGAAAGACGAAACAAAATAATTTTAGCGTCACCTTCTATAAAAACAATAATAATTATAAAGCAATTCTGTCGAAATTCATTCTCAATTTGGCCGAAGTTTAGTGCTATTAAATATTAAAGTCAGCAGAAGTACTTCGCCTAACCTTCTAATATTCTCACTGCAAGCGAAATAAGTAAAAAATCGCCCCAAAACTGTTTAAATAAACGTGTACTATTTTTATTGTCTATGAGTTAGCATAGATCTACAAGTATATAATTTTGATGTCATATATTCTGTCCTAATATGTCAAGTTTTATTTATATGTTTACATAAAAATGCCATAGACCAGTAACACAGTACACATAGCCAGTAAGAATAAATAACAAAACAATGAATATGATAATAGTTAAAATAATTAACACTAAGATAAATAATTATAGTATTCTTCTCAAACAGGTTCTGTCGGGAATCGAATACATACCCTTAGTGGTGGCATTACGTCTGTGTCCCTATGATGTCATAGGTGACATACCAAGCTGAGTTAGATATAACGAGTCATATCTCGCCGACCTTCCCATGACTGAAGGATTCATACAAATGCAGGGATTATTGTAAATTTCAATCATTCTGAAAACCTCCGACAATATTTAAAGACCGTAAACGGATCGTATCATATGAGATGATTTCGTATTTAAAAGTCTTGCATAATTGCTCGTGAATTCCAAAAAACTTTCATTTAACATTTAACAGAAATAGATAATACTTGGAATAATTTGAAATCAATGCTTATTGTATCACACTACACGCAAGGTCTCTTAATGAGTAGGCAGAGAGCATAGCGTGCCACAAACCTCTATCCTTACAGAACTGATATGCTTCTTCCATATTCGTCACTCACTTCATGTACGTGCCGGTATCGGCTTCGGACTTCTGACTCCCCCATCAGCCAGTATCAGAAATATAATTAAAAAAAAATTATATAAAAGAATTACTGGTGATTCAATTAGGTTTTAATACAGCCAATGAACGAATAAGGGAATGATTAGAATTTCAGTTCATTCTCTGATGCATATAAATTTATTGTATATAATCATCATCATCACCTTATCTCAGTCCACTGTTGGACGTATTCCTCTCCCACTGTGCGCCATCGCGCTGTCCTCGGCTGGCCACACCCAGCATCTAGCTGCAACCTTTCGCAGATCATCATCCCACTTGGCTCGAGGTCTGCAGGTCTCTTCTTAATTATATATGTACGGGCTTACCTCAGTTACGTTATTCCAGATAGCTTGACTAATTAGGCTCGATATAGTTTGACTTTATCATAAGTATATTTAAAATGGAGTGGTGTAAAAATCAAACAATCAAAAGCCTCTTAAAGAATAGACCTTGACACCTTTGACCTTGGAGCTTTCCATGACACATACATTCCTACTCACGCTAGAACGCTTTTAACTCTAACTTTATTAAATACATATACACTCAGTTGCTTGCTGTCGGAGAGGCCTGTGTCCAGCAGTGGACAGGCGTAGGCTGATGATGATATACATCCAAGCAGGTGTTTTAAAGGTAGGCAGAGCACCGAGTGCCAAATACCTATCCTTACAGAGCTAACGAGCTTTCATTCAATACTCTATGTGTATATTAGAACGATGCTCACTGCCTACCCTATATAAAACAGTCGTGGTAATGTAATATATATAAGATTAATACTCACTGCCTACCCCGTGAACGATAGGGCGAGACGACGCAATAATATATACGAAATGTTTTATACAAGTACTCGTACTTCTCATTACGAAAGTATGATCTTGTGTTAACAGAAGCCGAGTCATTCTGTATCCCATGTTTAGTTCTTCATCATCATCGTCATTATCAGCGTACTTCCGTCCTCTGCCAGACATAGGCATCTTCAATAGCACGCCACTGAGCTCGATCTTCAGCTCTTCGCATCCAAGCACCGCCAGCCACTTTGCGTATATCGTCACTCCACCTAGCTGGAGGGCGTCCTACGCTACGTTTGCCAAGTCGTGGTCTCCACTCCAGGACACGTCTGCTCCAGCGGTTAATATCAATTATTATTCTTGTTTTTAGATTTTGGTCTCAGACGCGGTTCTTATCCTGAATCCTGAAAAGCGAACTTGTTGCTGTCACTGTACATGTGCAAGCACCCCCTTCACATCAAAACACATTTGAACGTAGAACGTTTACACCTCAAATATTATGTATGCTGCAATAAACAATTTTTCCTTGTAGTAATGAGTGTTATAATTATACTGTCCTGAGGGAATCAAATTAGTGTACATATAGATGTGATGTGATTTTCCATTAATCACATGAGCTGATTACGGAAAATATAGCTATGTATATATATATACTCGTAGTAAACAGACAAACTTATTCCAAATACTTGTTTTCCCTCTAATTACAAAGGCAAGTTCCGTAGAAATCCGTAAGGATTTTCGCAACAGTTGTACCCCTCCCCCGTCCATCCCCTCTACCAACAACGTTTAATTAACAGAATCGATGGTCTCCATTATTTAACAGGTTTATTCTTCAAGAAAGGCTTATGACGCCGCCCGCCGCTGTTTGGTCGCGTCAAATCGCGAAACATGGGTTAAGCTGTGACACGACATTTATCGTTATGTTATTATTATTACGATATGAAAAAACTGCGATTCTATATTATTGTATTTGATTTAGTAGAAGAAGAAGAACTAGTAGTGTAAGTAGAGCTGGTAGCGAATTAACTGACGCTGCATTCTTATGCACTTGAGCAAGATTTAACCCCTCAATGAACAGTAAAAAGGAATGAATGAATAAATGAATGAGTGAATGAATGAATGAGTGAGTAAATTAATTAATTAATGAATTAATTAATTAATGAGTGATTTAACTACGTCTTGCGACTTAATTTTAGTTCTTATCCAGTTTAATTTTCTTTCCCTCTAGGCTTCAACCACCAATAGCATCAACAGTTCGTGTGGTGTCAGTGGGCGGATCTACTCCTGGTGCTGGAGCGAGGTTACTCCAACTGGCGCCTTCAGGTCAGCACCTGGTGTTGGCTCCCTCGGCTGGTGATCCTCAGCTCTGGCATGTGATGTCTAATTCAAAAGTGCACACATTTAAAGGTTAGTGATGTTTTATTGTGTTTTTTAAACTACATATTTATTTTTACAGGGTTAAGTTTCTGAATTAACTAAACATAATTTTAGAGATTATAATGTATTATGATACTTTGATATCTGCTACTTAAGACAACAGTATAACCTAATATCTAAGTTATTGTTTGAAGGATGTAGAGTTTTTGGCAAAATTAAAGAAAAAATAATAACACCTCGCATAAAGCCACCTAACTTAACCGAGGCAGAGTCTTTGCTGTGATTACCAGACGGCTCATAAACTACATATTATATCTTTGTAAATATATACTTACGTAGAATTTACATAGAAGCGATGTGTATTTTATACCCGCATTTCTATAGAAATAATAGGTACCTATAATAAAAATAGGCCGACTTAATCGTAACACAAATATTCGTCCTCTGTGGGTCGAATAACTACTACTAGTACTACTACGAAATACTAGCTCAGGCTCAACAGCTAGGACTTAGGTTCGCTATTCTCCGATGAAACAAAAGCAATACTATACAGCGTAAAATATGAGTACGTTTTAAAGAGCTTTGTCACTCAACAATACACTCTGTTTTAATCCCATCAATTATATATTAATCAACTTATAATAATTTCCTAATAATTAATAATTATTCCCCACCCAAACAGATAATAGACATATTGATACCAAGCAAAGTAATCCAATTAATTTGGTCGGATAGTTTAATTAATATTATGGTAGAGTGAGGTTGATTGAGCTAATTATAGTAGCAATGGAATTTTGATGGTATTCTGTTATTGTAGGTACTGTTGTCATGAATGTTAAATTAATATTAAATCTCAAGGTTCGTATTTCTTATGTACAAAAAATAAACTGAAAAGTTCAGAAAGATTTTTTTACTACATTTCTATGAGATTTTTACAAAACAATTGGATGCAACATTTAACAAAACACAGAAATCCTATATCCAAGTAGAGGTATTAATTAGGTAATAAAAGATCCGTGTTTATCCGTGGAAGGTCGGCGCTGCCCAATAATTCTATCCAACTCTAATTTACAAAGGCGGCGTCTGGAGAAAATCGCAAGGATTTTCCCTAACAATTCTTTTTATATGTTTGTACGTTTAATTAGTAACATCAAATTCTTGTTTTTGTTACCCAGTAAGTAGATTTGTCTACACAGGTTACTTACTGACGCCTCCTGACGTGTCCAGTAAGCCGTGCGACGTTACATGCGTATATCCTGTTTATATGTATAAGAATATCATATATCCGGCTTAGACACAGCATCATTTATCGTTACTCGGGTGAATAAGACTGTAATAAGGATAGTGGGCGAGTAATTTATCAAGAGACAATATAATAAAAGACAATATTTATATCTATAAAACAATTTAATAGGTATAGATATTTGAAACATCTTGTTCCGCACATCGCATGACGTAGGAAGTTCATTATCCTACGAAGGTTAGAAAGATTGTACTTCGCTTACGCAGCTGTATCATCGGAATATACGTTGAACGAGGGTTAAGCCATGCCTGTGACACTGCCCGTTATTTATTGTTAACTCAGGTGGAACGGGTGTAAGTAAGGCTGAAAATAACATTCACTTAGCGTTGACATTATTCTGTAATAAAAACTGCACGAGTTATTAGGTCATTTTTGAACTAACACTAAAAAAATATGTATAAGAGGTAAAAATGTCGAATGTACCTACTGCACTGCTCTGCCTAGGAATGGAAAATAAAAGAAATTATACAAAAATGCAATAATATGTGTGATTGTTAACTTGTAGCCAAATATTAATTTAAATTATGATGTATTGGGACATCACAATGCTTTTAACTAACTAAATGGAATTTTTAGGCATTTGTTTTCAACCTTATCTGTTAAATACCAAATGTAGAAGTTCGGCGATGTTATAAATATTAAATTAATAGCTTTAAATAATTTGAACTGCAATATAAAGAAAGGCAGACGCACAAAAACGAAACGTAACTAATTAGTTTTTTTCGGATTTAATAGCATACCTAAAATAAAGCTGGCGTAAAAATTCAGACTGATTTAAAACTAGCAGTAAATTGTCAATTTCAAAGAACTGCGGACTACATGCATAATTGTTATGAACAAAATATTATTTTTTAAAATATTAGATGAATGTATTAAATATTATAAATTGTTCACTGTAGTTAGAAGCACATTACAGTTATAAAGACTCTAGCTAGCCGAGTCGACATAATGTTCGAAAAGCAAGGGTTAAGCCGTGTCCTTTTGGCCCCAAACTAGCCGAGTCGACACAATGTTCGCAAAGCAAGGGTTAAGCCATGTCAGCGAAACTTGTTTATTATTTATTTTCACACAGATCGAATGTACTTCTTAAAGGCCTAGTTGCTCTGATAGCTTTACGGATTATAAAGGATGTGTCAAGATAAGTAATGTCAGACATGGCTAGCAATTGTATAGATGACTATTTGAGGCGAATTCTTGTGAATTTTTAGTGTGTTTCAACCGGTTTGTTATACAATCGGTTTGAGGTTTTTATTATTACATAGTGTTGTTAAACCTTGTCGATTGCTTCTAGAATGGATACCAAGTATTTTTGACAATTATGGATACGCATCTAACTTGTATCTCTTTTAATTATCAAGCATTCGAATTACCTTAGTAATGTAAATCGCAGACATTTTTACTTTGTGTTATGTCACATATACCCATACACGTGAAGTATACATAAGTATGTACATAATATGTGAAATACAAGAGACAGATGGAACATATTCTTTGAGTAATAAAAGCGCAAAAGCTGAAATTATATTTTCTGGTTTTAGAATTTTGTATCCTATAATAAAACATTACATGAAAGGTTGAGTAGGTTATAAACAAAACCACACGTTGTGATGTGTATGCGAAGAACTGGTGAGAATATTAAGTTATAAAGTCTTCGTATACTTGTGAACCGTAATTTCGGGTAAGTTTTTACTTCAGAAGAAGATTGTGAAAGTTTCAATCTACTGCTTGTTAAGGTATTTTCACTCCCTCAGCCAATGATGAGGGAGAAATCAATATTTCAATGAAAGTACTTACAAATTTATATTACAAAAGCTGATTATAACTCGAACAAAATTTCCCAACAAGCGCGGTATTGTCAATGGATCCCTACACAATTTCGATACGGTTATAAAGCGTTTAATATTCTTAGAGAGTTGTTCGGAGAGCGATTCTGCTCTCCCAATTCATTGAAAAGGGGATACCGAGGAGATAGCGTACACCTGGGACGCAGGGCCATCAATCCCATCTCTTTTAATTAAAAGTAGAGATCAACGTATTGTACTCTGTGATGAACACAGATATACATATTATAATCAAGCGCAATCATGCGAACCCCTTTATTAAAATATGACCGTAAGGCCTTTTTTTAAGGTTTTTCCTGAGTTTTTTTTTTCAATTTAGAGGGAGAATTGCGTTTTAAGGTTTTCTCATCTGGTGTCTTCACAGTCTCCCTTCGGAGATATATTTTTACGCTTCCAATACACACAAAAATATGTATGATCATCATTAGCAGTTTGCCTCACTTCTATACACGACATAATCTTCCATTAATGAGCATCATGACGCCATGTCGTCGACTTGACCCATCACCCAACTCGATCGATCAATCGATGTGATAAATCACTTTGCGAACGAAAATGTGAAGCTTTTAACGTAATACGCCGACATACATACGTGGACAAAGCAGAACGATAATTACAAAAGAAAAAAAAATCACAAAGCAAAAATTTCAGTTCTTTTTTCACTTTGAACATTTCATTTGCGAAAAAGCATTGTCATTCTCGTTTCGCGTTAAAAACGGTTTGGAAATTTTAGTGAAGCCGCGGCACCTGAGCCACGACAAATGAATATCGATTGGCTATCGCTCTGAAAGGCGGGATTAAAAGAAAACAAAAGCAGTAAATGAGTCAATATCCCCGCCGTGTAATATTTTTACAGGATCATATCGGGAAATTAAACTGTTAACGGGAAGTTCTTGGACATCACGTTGACTGGATCTGGCTTGCTGACTTACTGACTTATATTCGGTGGCTGTGGCAATACTAGAAGTGCAATATTATGGGTTCGGTTCACATACAGAATAAATATTTATGTGATGAGCATAAGCATTCGTTTTAAATCCGAGTGTAACAATATCTATACAAGTAGGAATATATTTTTATATATTTATGTAATCCACCTGCAAACTGGTTATCATAACACAAGCTCTCTTG
>DWDT01003411.1:0-12328 GCA_018245595.1 Microceris scylla | reverse complement strand
TTTAAAATAGACAATTATTAATCCATAACAATTTTTCTTATTTTTTTCTAAAAAGGTAAAGAAAAAACCAAAAGCAGAGTGTGTTTAAATAAATACGTCTTTTAATCTCACTCAAACTTTCTATACAGATTTTTTTCTGTTTGATGAACACGAACAATTATAATAAAATTAATAACAACCCTACGACCACAAAGAAATTATCACATTCGACAAATTCGGTACTAATAATTACATATCTTCGTGGTTAAATAATTTACATAACACTTAGAAGCCACAATAACTTAAGTTTACACATTGTTGTATTTCTCTGTTCCATCATTCCTCTATGTATACACTATACATTCCGTCAAATGTTTGAAACGAAGTAAACCAAATTATGAGAGTTCCCAGCACTTTTTTGAATTTAGATTGTTACCTGTAAAAATAAGAACAAATTATATTTCTGTGTAGAGACGACTCTACCATGCCGTTCTCGCCCGTAAGCCGCGTCGCCGCCGATCGATACACTATCAATTAATCACGCTTCGGGCCGCCTGAGACTCCAATGAATTCTAGAGTTTCTTATAATCTAGAAATAATATTCGACTGTACCGTTGACGCGTTTCGATCAATGCCTTGGCATACATTGAACTAAGAGTAGGTTTGTTAAGGACATCACTGGCCTATTGGTGCAGTAGTTAGTGAACTCCAACTCCCGGGTTGTGGGGCGTGGGTTAATTCCCATTCAGAACAAGTGCTTATATGGTTTGCTGGAATAGTCGGTCTGTTCATAGGCATAAGACTATAAATACATTACATTTGACTATACTACACGTTTTACTTTTGTTTCCCATTGGGCAGTCGGTGTTCCCCCGGCTGCTGCTGACGGAGCAGTTCGCGGACGTGACGCTGGCTTGCGAATCCCGACAGTTGCGCTGCCACAAGCTGGTGCTCAGCGCCTGTTCCGCCTACCTCGAGCGTCTGCTGCTGCAGAACCCCTGCAAGCACCCCATCGTTCTCATGAGGGACATGCGGTGCGTCATGCGTTATTATGTAACTTCTCTTCAGCCTCTACACCAGGCTCTACGGAGTAACATAGCTTTCAAAGCACATAAAATACACTATTGATCTTCTGCCACGTTAACAATTATTCTGTATTAATGTTTATTGAGATGTTTGGGCATTCTGATGTTGTAACTAATATTGGGACATGTTAAAAATTATTTTTAAATCATTTTCTTATTATAATTTAATCATCTTATTTATTAAGATCACCTTCAATAAGATAGCTGTCGTTATCTGTCAGTTTGATTCGTTTACATTTTTGGATCCTTCGAACCGGATCCTTATGATGAGGCTTAACATTGACAAGCAGCAAAACATGGTATTTAATTGTCGTAAGACAATATCATCGTAATACTTTTTGATTCGATTATAGAGTAAAAATTCAGGTCATATCATACGTCAGTTATGTATGAATAGATATTTGGCATCTGGTGCTCTAAGCCTAACCCTGAATCGACCTGACTTGATGATAGAATAATAACAATAAATTATTATAAAAGAAAAGTCCTGTACATATTATGTGCAGGTTCAGCGAAATGCAAGCGTTGGTGGACTTCATGTACAAGGGCGAAGTAAATGTGACGCAGGAGGAGTTGCCCAGTCTACTGCGCTCGGCTGAGGCGCTGCAGATCAGAGGTGAGCGTCGTCAATACCCCTTACCCGTAGTACAAAAATCGAAATGGTACGTTAACAAAAACAAGAAAGCATGCGAGAAGACAAGCGAGTGAACTAACAAGCACGTAACTACCGAGCTATATCTTGTGACTTTGATTTTCACCAAGACCAAATATTTACGTGATGAACAGGAGTACTTAATGAAAGTCAGTATATGTACGTAGGTGTTAAATTACAATTAATCTCAGTTACAAATAAACTACATTCACGAAGTGGAAGGCAAAACTAACTACCTTGTAATAAAATATGAATAAACATTGTCTATGTGTTACGTATGAACTACGAATATAGACGGAGAGCCAGGAACCTCCGAGAGCGGCTCGCGTGTGCAAGCGGTGAATATAGAAGAAGCTCGTCAGCTCTAAGTATAAAGATATTTGACATTCGGTGCTCTCTGCCTGTTTCGTAACGGACCTGGGTAAATAGAATGAAAAAGTGTTATTACAATGTCTGTTATTTATGTTTCCAGGACTTTGTTCGACGGATAACGGAAACCTGGCAACGGACGTTACGAAAGACACCAAGGACTTCACGGTCGCCTCCGAGGCGCTGCTGGCCGCCGCGCAGCGAGAGACCACTGCTAACGGTGAGTACGGGTGACTGCGAAAGTAATATCGTCCCCGTCATATCCAGCATGGGGATTACAGCCCAACACCTCCATTTACACTCATTGATCAAAACATATGTCCAGCAGTGGACTGAGACAGGCTGCGATGATGCGTTGGGGTGCTTGGTTACGTGGAAAAGAATAGACCCTCATAGAAATGCGGCACTAAGCCTACGATCATTTACTCGTATTGTCAACAGCTGAAATATGTCCAGAACAAAATATACCTTAGCACTAAAGATAATAATCAATGTACCGGGTGATGTCGAAATGCTTCAACGAAATGTCCATACCAATATAATAATATAATACCAGACGAACATACAAACGTACAGAACAAAGAATAAGAAATACATATTATGTAAATTGAGATATTGGTAAAATACAAATTAACAAGCAATTAACGTAGCGTAGGACGCCCTCCGGCTATGTGGAATGACGATATACGCAAAGTGGCTAGCCGCAGTTGGATGCGAAGAGCTGAAGATCGAGCTCAGTGACGTGCCATTCGAGAGGCCTATGTCCAGCAGTGGACGGGAGTAGACTGATGATGATAATACAATTTTAAGAAGACACCTTTATTTCAAAATCAGACACAAATACTTTATTATATCTTTATTGTTACCCCACGTGCATAATGAGAAGTAAAGTTTCTAATTTCCAAAAATCCCCCTGCCAGGCCCGACCCTGCAGCAACACAAGCCAGTTCCCGCACACATCAACAACAACACCACTACCACGACCAACGGCACCAAGAAACTGAAGGCGGAGGATAGGTCGGAGGTGAAGGAGGAGACGGTGGAAGAAGATGGACTGTACTACGGCGAACTGGACAATGACAATATGGACTACAACGAGGTGATTAGTTTGAAGTTAAATCAAAAGTACTACCTTCTTACTATGAATAGTTCGAGGCACAAATATCTACTATTACTTCTACACAGTGACATCATGTGCCGCAGCCGGTGCAGCAAGCAGCAAGACAGCATGTGCAGCAGTCATTGATTTAGAATTCAGTCTGCCACACCATGGGTCTTGGGTTCAAATCTCTTTACAAAAAGAAAAACAAATATAGCTTGCTGCAATGATGAAGGAAATCATTGCGCGAAAACGTTAAATCTGTCTACCCGTCACTTAACCATTTTTGTACACTGACTACACTTCTCAGTCTAGTACATCTCAGTCCATGAACACACAAGAAAACAAATATTTTATATCACGCACTAGGTGTCGGTCCCTAAGTCGCTATCAATTCAACATTAATATATGTATACATGGTAACACTGAGTAGGGACGACATGAACATAATGACCTCCGTTCAGAAAATAATTAGCTTCCCGTCTGATGGTCGTGGTCGGCTTATCTTGTAAATCTGCTGAATTAAATTGTAGATATTACCTTTCTCATAAGGAAGACATATGCCCACTTCGAACTTTTGTTGAGAAATAATGTTTTTCCTAAATGTTGACCTTACTCATTGTAAGAAGGAACTCTTCTTCAAAAGGAACGCTATGAATGTGTCGCTGGTGGATCCTTGATGGATAGATTTGATTTCTTGTTAAACTAATTCCTATATATTCTTTTGTAGGACGAGGAACCAGGGAAGCCGGGCAGCAGCTTGGCGCAACCATCCGGTGAGTTTAAATGATAAATTACGTTAATCTAATATTGTTATTATTTTGTTTTGCGTTTTTTTTCCAAAAAATATATCAATGTTTGTTTGCAATGTGACTTCTTTCTGTCACTTGCTATGATTTTTTTTTATTATTATTTTATTAACTTAATTTTTAATTTATTTTGCGAAAATTAATTAATTTATCGGTAACATCTATTTTAAATTGGATGTCTTACGTCGCGATTGCGTTGTGATTTTAAAAAAGTCGTCCATAGTGCAAACCATAGATAAAAGAAGATCATATTGTGAATGGACATTGTACTAAACGAACAAAAAATGAATGTCTGTAAGGTAGGCCATTTTATTATAATATATAAATGCAATCAAATAAAATTAGTAGTTTGTAGAAAGAATTTGAACCATGAATGTGCTTTTATTTTTATTACTTATTATTATTTGAAAATGGTTTAACTGGCAATATTTTTTTTTTTTTTTTAATTTAACAGGCAATCTTACAGACATGTCATTTGTCGTTTCTTTTTGTTTTATCTTTTTTTCGTGGTAAACACATTCATGGTTCGCTATGTTTTGTATATACATATTATTTTCGAAGTGTATTTTAAAAATGTATAATTATTACGGTCACATTTCCAGGGCACAATTATATAAGAGTGAAACCGGAGAGCGAGCTTTTCTTTCAAAATAAACTGCAAAACTTGGCGAAGGCCAACTCCGAGTACATAAACAAGCTATCGAAAATGAACGCGACGGAGATCCAGAAGGAGTTCAACAAGTACGGCCTAAACACGGACGAGTACGGGCAGAAGAACAGCGAAAACGACTACTACAAGTCGTGGCTCGAGCAGAACGGGGAGCTAGAGGTGTCGCTGCTTAAAGCCAACCAGATCAAGAAGCGATTAGAAGTGAAACCGAGCAAGTCTGAAGTGGAGCTGATCCCGAAGAGCGTCGCTAAGGATATGTTTCCGAAGGTCGAGAAGAATCCCCCGCAAATTCGAAGAAGGGGACGGCCGCCGATTTTCAAGGATAAGAACGTGGATATCGGCGAGACGGTGCTGAAGGCTGATCTAGACCAGTTTCTGGAGGGCAAGGAGGTGAGCTCTTCGGGGTTGTCGAGGAAGGATCTAGAAAGAGTGATGATGGGCAAGTTCAATCCGAACAGACGGTACTCCAACGAAGCTATGTGGGCCGCGCTCATGGACGTCAAAAAAGGAGGAAGTATATACAGGTTCGACTCTCATTTATAGATTATTTATGTTAATAATAGCTAATTTCTCTGCTTTCAGTGATTCTACGGATTCCTTAAAGTGTAGTCAAAAGCAAGCAACTCTTCTTTACCAATTGAAATATGAAGATATTAATATTTTTGACGTAATAATATTTCGTAACTCCATCAATAATTAGTCAATTGAAGTAACACTAGTGATCAGATAACTCTTGCTCATTCAATTATTTGAAATAAAAGCCTTTAATAGATTGAGGCTTCCTTTGTATTTAGGATTGTCATTGTAGCGCTATAGAATCAGCTTATATAACGGTTTCTACTTCAGTCTTTATCTATCTCCTCGTTTGGCGCTCGGCTCGCAGGGCGGCGCAGACGCACAAGGTGCCGCGCAAGTCGCTACGCAACTGGATGAAGCGGTGCCACATCAAATCGTCGTTTCCCATGCCGCAGCAGCTCAAGCAATTCGTGGAGAACAGCAAGCGGCAGCGCGAGTTCAAGGGCTACGAGCCCGCCGCCGACGCGGGCGCCGCCGACGCCGCCGACGCCGAGCTGCACTTCGGGGAGCACTTCCTCTCGCTGCCCAGCGACGACGAGCCGCGTGCCGAGGGCGGCGCGGAGGGCGGGCCGCACGGGCCGGGGGGCGGCGACGCCGTCGACATGTCGGTGCGCGAGTGACGTCACGCGCACGCCGCCGCGCCGCTGTCACCTACCACCACCCGACCTGACGCTTCGCCTGCAAGCGGTTCATTTCAATCATGTTACTATTAAGAGGCGACTAATATTTATAAATATTCAAATTTTAAAGCAACGATCTTGTCTAGCGACGTCCGGACGTGAGTGTGAGATATGGAGTTATGAATATTGATAAGCCAAAGAATTCGTACTTAAAATAAACAAAATGTCAATTATCTATGGGAGCTGGCTCCGGATGATATCTTAAATATATTCTGGGACTCGATTTGGGAAAAATACCTTGAATCTTGATCTCCATGTCTCGTGTCCGATGAGAAAGGGGAGAAAATATCGTAACGGATTTAGCGGCTGATGTTGAAGGGCGAATGCTGTGAATTTTTATGTTCACGGATGACTTGGAGAAGAACACGATTTAAACGAAATTAAAGAATTTCACTTTTAGTATTCGCTATTAAATCAGTCTGTAATGTTAAAAACAAAAAAAAATATTTGATCTTTTGATATTTTTAAGTTGAAAACAAAGACGAAATTTTTTTCTTGGCAGTCTTTTGAGAATTGAAAACAATTTTTTTGATGTGACACCCGATAAAAAGTGATTGTTTGTACATATTGTAATTTTAGCGTGAACCTATCATGAGGAATTAATAACTAATGAAGAGAATTCATTTGCCATTGTGGTATACACTATAAACATGAACCGAGTACACCATTTAAAGGGTAGATATCTCGAGTAGAAAGATATGATAACAAAATATCACACATAGAATCATTGTAGTATATAATGAAAGCTAAAAAACATACAACGTGGGAGTTGTTTGCATAAATATATATATTTTCAAATTTACATCCTCAATGGATCTCAGCGTGTATTTTGATCATTGATATCACATGTGCCTTAAAGCTGACTCCACTTTTACCGCTATGTACCTACAACACGCAAACATGAACATGGCGCTGCCGAGAAAGGCGCTCCCCCTCCCGCCACCTCACTCCGCCGGCAAATACAGTACGGATAGTAATTTAACTACCCTTCAGAATATTTATTCATAAATCGAAAATATGCAAAAATTAAACAAATCACAATGCGTTTCTTCGGTCAATGCGTTTCTCCGGTCAATGCGTTTCTTTTCACGCTACGAAGTAAGTCTTTCGTCGTCAATCTTTCAAGTGTCGTTGCAAAACATTAAGATTGTAATATTTTTCATGTAAAGAATATTCGTTCACAATCAGTAACTATTCGGTAATTCTTTTTCAACGTACTGAACCGGAGTATACACAATTATAACCGTGATGCGACATAAATGCGGCCATCTGAATTCAAACTATGCCGAATTATTCCAAAGTGCGTGTCTGTCCCTAGCGTCTTCAGCAAGAGTCAGCGTGAAAGACAATATATGATTGATTGTGTTTGTGTGACACGTCAAATAACCAAAATGATTAAGAACAAAAATTGTGCAATATTTAAAAACCTAAGGATTATTTCTTGTACTATATGCTTAAGTTTTGTGTTTTAGTCAAATTACCCAAAAAAAAATGAATTAAAAAAGTTTTATAATGGGCATATGTATTATTCAGTATTAATATAAAAAATAAAGAAGATTAATGTACATAATTGGAGTGGATGATAATATTGTTTAACGGAACTATTCTTTATAGTATTCCATCATCACGATTGTCATAATCACCAAGATTGAACTCTCAGAAAAGAATAAGCTCTAATGAAAGGCCAATAGTACGAACCGTTGTATTTAAATGTGTTTGATATGCACCTTAGACTACATCCATTGTCATGTATGTGATCCGATAAAAATATATTAGTACCCGAGCTGTATTGATGTCCATCTACGCTTTACACATACCGTGTATGAAAAACGCTAGTCGAATGGTTACTTATCATCTTTTCGCGTCACACCATGTCATGTTCAATGTGCTTTTTTCCTCTATCACTTTACGAATATTTGACGTCACCAGCTTATGGTGCGTTTCTAGAATATTAGAAACGTGCACGTCAAATGTATGTGTAATACAAGCGAATTCTCGTAACGATACCCTTATATCGGATATGAGACACGTATCAAAAGCCTACTCGGTATCTCCTGGTCGTATCGAGCGACAATTTTCATACATGTATACTGTAGCTGTGAGAATAAGTGTTTTGGGTTAGTGTGTAGCCGTGTCGGCTGTCGCGTACCGGCCTCCGGCATCGATCGCGTGGCGGACGACATCTGTAGTTTATTATGCGTTTTGATCTTGACCAAGAGTACAGATCCACCGGCGACTGTACGTATGTATATGATCAGCCAAAGATTGTGCAAAGAATATATAGACGGGAATGGAGTAGAATACAACTTAATATATTTAAGAATTAGATAGGTATATATATATACGGTTTTAGGACGTGTTTCCTGCAACAATGCACTGTTGTTTAGTTTGTTCTCGTCCCGCGCAATATGCTACCCAAAGATGAAATTGTTTCTTAATTTTTTAATTATCAATACCCCCAAAATGTTTGAGCATTTTATTAGTAAATTGAAAATTTCTATTTTTATTTTATACTACTTTCTGTACTGTTTGTTTTATTACTTGGCATTACTGTTGATACTTTTATTAGCTGTAAAGTACTGTTTCATCTACAAAGTGACGCGTGTTAAATATGTCAGTATTACCAACATTGACATGCGATAATCACTTAACTAATGAGTATAAATTTATTATATAATTTAAATAAAAATCCTTACGCCAGCGTTGTAGACGAAGCAGTAACGCGCCGAAAGTGTCGGTTATAGTTTTTAAATTTTATAAAAAGATTATATATTGCCAATATAAAGAAACATTCTACCAATTTGGTAGGACTTTCCAAACTTTTGGGGAACCTGTGTTATATAATTTATTCGATGCTTTCTTTGTATTATTATGAGTAATTATATTATTATTATTATAGATATATTAGTAGGCTATTATTAGTTAAATTATGAATTATATTATTAATGTTAGGAGTTGAGACTATATAAAATTGGCCTTTTTGGAAATCGTGTGCTTGATCGGACTTCGTCCATGGATAAATAAAAGACTTGAATTTGAAATTTTAGCGTTAGTATTGTGTAAGTTTGATAAAATGTTTGTTGGAACAGATATCTGATATGAGCGTTGGTGACAGTCGCTTAAGTATACAATTTTAGCCTGGTTATTGTTTTGTTTTCTCCGGAGCATTCTGTGCCGCCGGACACCGTTTGGTGTGGTATTGCATATCCGTATTTTGTGTTAGCAAAAAAACCTTGACTAAGTGACATTAAATTTCAGTATTGATTTTTACATGTGTAATTCCTTACTAATGTCTAGTATTGATGTATTAAATGTTATGAATGAAATGATTCGTGGATATTAAATACTTGTTCTAACAGTCATTATTATATTGATATAACGCGGCTTATCTTAGTGGTAATTTATTTATGTTAATATTAATTTTATTATTACTATTGTACTTAATTACGATATATATCGACACTGATTCCTTTGTAGATGTGTTTTTGTGTTTGTCCGCGGCTGCACCGGCCAGGTCGCCGCGAGCCTGGTTACGTGTGCTTTGATCGGATCTTTCATTTTTCATGTCCAATATACCTTTCTCTCACACAATATCATATATAAAAAATTTTAGACAGACAACTAACCGGCAATAACTGTACATATATTGTAGTCACTACTCACTGTAGAATACTATATCGACTTTTTTTTATACATAACGGAAATATTATTTGAAATTTTAGGAAAGTAGAATTAGATATTACACGAATAAGAGACGGGCGAGGCATATTTAACGTCTGTAGTATAACGTAAGAAACACTAGAAATACCTGTGGAAAAACAAGCAGTCGGCTGCCAACATCGGTGAGACCAATGCCCTCCAGCCCAAATCGTATAGATTTACAACCGCCAATTTTTAACCAATATTCATGGCTACAACGATCATAAAAGTGTAACAGATGTAGTTTTTGGACGTGAATGATGAAGCGTTTCGATCAAAGGACATCGGAGGCCTGCAACTAAGTCCCTATGTTCCTATATGTATCGTTAGCCGGCCGGCGCCGGCACTGTGCCTGTTGTGTTTTTACTTTCGTTGTTTCGTCTACACGGTCGCGTTTTGTTCTATATCTGTCAGATATTTGTCGCTATACCATAGGACTACAGCTAGCAGAATATCTGACGAGTGTCATTATGTTGGCTCGCATATACACATATGTACATTATCTATTATAAATCAATAATTACAATTTAAATCTTCCAACCGGAATAATGCGGACATTGTTGGATGGTACTTAACTAAACTGAATTGTGTTAGCTTAAAAAAAAGTACTCATTTAAAACCTTTAATTAAAAAGATCCCCTGTAAAGTTGCCACACAGTAAATTAAGCATAAACCGAACAAAATATTTGATAGAAATAGAACCAAACGCGCGCTAGACCCATAAAGTGCCTACTAGTGTAAAATGTATACATACTTTAATATAGTGCTAAGAACGTTTTAAAATGGAATAATAATTATATTATTATATTTGTACTTATCGTAATAAAAGTTCCTTTAGAAAAGTCTTCTAAAGTCAAACTTCTAGAATTTACCATCGACCGTTGTATACGGCATCAACTTTATCTGGTTTTTAGTTGTGCTGTTAAACGGACGATGGAATTTGAAATCCAAATAAATTTTAGATTTTACTGTAACAGAGCTTCGTCTGCATTTTTAGGTCCGCGTAATTAAAAGAGCAATATAATCCTAATATGAAGTATCAAATTTAAAATACTATCGACCATGAAAAGTTGACGCGGACTCATTTGAAATGTGAATAATGCTTTACAGTGTTGCCCGCGTTCAATTCAAAATATTCTACTAGGTGAAATGAATGAACCTTAACTACTTTTATTTTGCGTTAGCATTATTAACTACGATGTCTTATTGATAGTAGTCATAGATAAAAAACATTAACTGCCCCTTTTTTGAAATCCTTGATATTTAAAGTAGGAAGTTATCAAACATGTACTTGACTTGTGATAGCATTTCGACAGGAATATTCTTCATAAATATTAATCAGTGTTGTATTCAGTATTACTTTGGTTGGTTATTTTATCTGTATTTTTTCGGTACTTAAAATAATTTAGATGATGCAATCGTCGCGTATTTTAAATTACCCCAGTGCCCCTGCAATGGTCTGGGTGTATTGTTCTCTCTGTTTTATCACATATTGACCACACATATAACCAATTCCCCATATGGAAAGTAGATAATTTGTGCTCTTAACATTTTAATAGTACCGTTAATTCTGAACTGAAATATCTTTCTAACGCATTCGAAAATATATTGTTCAATTCGATTCGATACAATGTGGTTTTTGAGTGATAATGTTTATATTTAATATGCATTTGGAAAAGGCCTATCAAACAAAGTACCCGCATAATTATATCAATACAACAGCGATTTAAAAAGATCCATTATTGGGGTCCAAATAAAGACGCCAAAAACTCAACCGCTCCATAAAATACGTTAATAGTAATTTTCATCGCTTACTACAAACACCAGATACTGTTTTGAACAGTATCGGTAAATAATAACTGTACGTAGGGTACGTACGACCGCGTTGTGCGTGTGACACGGCAGAGGGCGGTGATGTCGCTACGGCGATTGACACACAGCAGTCGATGAGTAGACCTCATTCGCACTGCACGTGCCACTCCCTCACCTAATTCTACCGAGCTTTCTTGCTAAACCCCTAATTGATCTCGTCGTCATTTCAATACGTATGATTTGTGAAGTACATGAAGCTGATACAATGTTACGATTGGAAGACGTCCATCTAATGAAGATGTAAATTATTACACATATTTCCGCCCGTTGATTGAAATTATTCTCTAAATGTATATTTGTGTCTGTTCTATATTGTCAGTTATTGAAATAAACACATTATTTAACGTGATAAGCATTTTTTATTTCGAAATTGATATCCTATATATCTGTAACATTTATTTTATATATCAAACTACAAATCTGAGCCACTGTTTGGGCATTGCACGGTTGGAGATGCGACGCAATGTATACGTGTTGTACTCAAAAGGCGGTTATTTTCTAACTTTGTGTGGAATTAGGAGAATACTGCCTACTGTAAAACAGCCCTTCGAGGATTTTTTTAGTAAAGTATTTTTTAGGAAAGTATTTTTATTAATTATAAAAGCGTTTTTTTAACCTTACAAATAAGTATATAAATAGAGCGTTTTTGACTTATGTTTTATGTTACGGCACTATTTAAATTAACCATTTTATTTCCTTCCCAAATTATTTACTTTACCATCGCAGCTGTGACGTTTGTTCGCAACACATTTTTGATGATTTTAAACTGTTCTAATCATCGTCGTTAAATCAACCTCTTTACGCCCACTACTGGACATAGGCCTACCTTGAGAGGTTT